>JABASD010001663.1:0-36514 GCA_019776165.1 Pogonognathellus flavescens
CTATATTTAAGGTTATATATATATAACCTATATTTAAGGTTATATATATATAACCTATATTTAAGGTTATATATAACCTTAAATGTAAAATTAAAATGTTACATTGCAGCAGTAATAAGTACACAGGTTATGCAACCCCTTCTGTACAAGTCACAAATCACGTTAAAGCTATGGACATTTTATAATAGTAGTACCATTCTAGAACCTACTAGAACTCGAAAACATTTATTCCTAACTAAGCTAACATTTTTAACAAAGAAATATTCTGACAAATAAAACTAATTACAAACTTAATTCTAATTGTTATAGCAGTTTCACATTTTAATTGATATTATCCATTATTTACATTATATCAAGTGAAAAATTATTGTTGTGACTCTTGAAAATTGGTGAAGAGTCACGGCAGCTATATACTTACATCAAGAATTAGAAAGTAATTTAAATGTTAACAAAAGTTTTATTCTTAATTACATTTACATTCTATTGTTAGTGTGTGAAAATTGCATTTAGTAAGTATGTTTAGTTCATTATAGTATAGTTGATTTTTTTTAAAATTTTTCACCAACAGAATCATTTGATTGTCATGGAGATACTTAAATTACAATAAAATTATAGTAAGGATTTAATAATTAAATTCCTTTGCTCCATTATATCTAATTCTATGTACATTAGCTTAAGTTTTTTCTTAATGAAGTTTTAATGCAAATTTGAAATGCAACGTTACAATTATTACCATTTCCTTAAGTACAGGTATATAAAATCTACTTTATTAGAACATTCTGTCTGTCCGTCTGTCTATCTGTAGCAGCAATATTTCGCGAACGAACTAACCTCATTTGCTAAAACTTTTTCAATGAGTCAGTTGACACAACAATTGACAACTGAGTTGACGACAACAGTTAACAACTAACTGTTAGCTTAACGTACATTATGCTATTATTAAATTCGGGAATTGTATATTCTTCCGCTACTCTATTACATCTATTTACCACTGGTTAATTTTTATTTATTTTATTTTATATTACTTATTATTAGGAGATTGTAATATTATTATTAGTTTAAGAAATTACTATCCTTTTAACATAGAATTATGATTAATTCCCAACTTAACCTACGCTAAAATATTATATAGTGAAATATATAGATTTTAATGTTATGTTATAATAAAATCTAAATGATATACCAACTCAAGAAACATTTGGAAACTTTAGTTTCTTTAAGCTCAAAACATTTCACTATGAATAAAAGGCTGTTATGATACAAAATGGGTTGTTTTTTCGTCAAAGTAAGGAATTAATTAGGTGGAAGAAAGCAGAGGAGTCGCTTCTGATGCGCACCAATAGATTAACACACGCTAAGGGATTTTATAGCCATTTACTCACTTAATAGAGCAAACAGATTACTTTCCGAGGACCAGTTGTGCAAAACGGATCAGAGTCACAGACTGCCAGCTTAACGGAATGAATTACTCTATGACAAACGGAAAAACGACACTCATACAGCTCCTTCGCTATCCTCTTGATACAATTTACCCATCTTTCTCACTCCATTCCCGTTCCTTCTAATAAAAACAAATATCTCAACGAGGCTTTTATATTTCCATTGCTAACGATATTGGAATGACTTTACATTTTTTTGTTTTCATTTTCATAAAATATTTAAAATCATCTCAGATGCACTTTTTTACCTGTTTTAATCTATATTTTAATCTATGTATCTAATTAACAGTTCTATGTTTTTATTTAAGTAAGTCTATTACATACTGTAGATATAATATTTTATATAATATTCCGATAACACCTGTCTGTCTCACGTAAGTTATTTATAATAAATTCCATGACTTATAAAAGTCCCCCATCTGCCTTCCTACAAATCTTCAAATTTGTTAAATTCATACTGAGTAATCCACTTGCCCAATCCATTTACAAACACATAAAACGTGGAATTCTGGTTCACACATTTGGACAGGGCAGTGTCTTCAAACGAATCATAGTATTTTAACTTATTATCGAAAGCCACAATGATTTTTTCCAGGTGTTTATTTCTTTGAACAAACGCATGCAAAATATCAATAGTCTCGGTATCATCATCCAAATTCATGATACTTATAACCAGAGTTTTTGGCCTGATTCTTTTCATGATTGTTTCTGCAACACTGCAAGGGCAGAATTGCAAAATGAGAATATCGACATCAATAGTCTCACTACCAGCAATAAGCTTAAATTGCAAGGTTCTTGAAAATTTTATCTTTTGCACACTCTTGGGTAACCAGTTCAAACTGACTTCAGTAAGACGAGTTTCGTACGCCTTTGTGGCGAGTACAATGCTCGTTAAATTCGCACAATTTCTGAATCGGGAAATCATGTGAAATTTTTCTATGGCATCTTGCCTTATAAACGACTCGGTGTGCGGAAATACAAGAACGAGACAATTTAAATTTGGAAGGTCTTTTGGTTCATTACCCGAGGAAATGAACTTGTTGTCTACCAAAGTCAGTTTGTCAACTGAGACTGGTATCTTAGATAAATCCGCGTTGCAAAACTTTAACTCTAAGTGACCTATTATCATATCTGTGCTTGCAAGAAATGTGCCGGTTGATACTTTCATATATTCGGTCTTAATAGAAGTATTAAGCCAATTTATCAACCGGACGTCCTTAAATATGATTTTCTTAGCGTCTATTACGTCCCTTGACAAATCAAAATATTTATTATTCAAGAAAGAGAAATCTGCATCAATGTGCGAACATTGACTAAAATCTATAAAATCATTCAGAATGACGTAAGTCAATTTCTCTTCGTTTTGATAAAAATCAATACCTTGTAGAATTATTTCTTTGGGGGCGATTCTACTTGTCATTGAATCTACGACTACGTCGCAGAATCTCAAAGTTAGTATTTTTACGGATGAAAGTTTATCCAGATCTACCTTGAATTCACTATTTAAAATTTCTACCTCCACCAAGTGATTGGCTACTATAGCAATGATAGGACTTAAGTTAAATTCAGTGTACCCTTCCACTACCCTTTCGGGTCTTTTGAAGGACAGACGTTTTATGTTGATTCCCCATGCTTGGGTGAATCTTAAGGCTTTTAAGAACATAGCATTGTCAAAAAGGAACTGAAAATTACCGAATGGGAGACCCGGTAGATTGTTAAATTGTATTTCCATGAATTCTTGTGGTGACAGCCTTCTCGAGAATTGGATTTGAGCTCCTCTCCTTAGTATTAGCTCCGCAATGAAGTTCCAGGTATGACATACAAGCCGAAATTGCTTTACGTCACTTATTAGCAAGTACTCCATCATCTGTTTCAGTATCTATGGGACAAATAATTACAACGAATATAATTCACCTGAATGCACAATAAGTAACAAGAAAGTACAAACTACACATTGTGAATAGTTAATAACCTTGATATTCCAATAGAAGGAAATGAGCAATAAATAAGCACAAGCTTTATTAAATACTTAATTGCCAATTAAAATTTTAATACATACCGTATGGATGAGTAATGGGTTCTGTTGGGAACGTAGGCCATTGTTTCCGTTGAAGTTGAATCGTTGGATATCCATTGTGGATAGTAACAAATATTAGATATTGTAACTGCAAGCAATAACTTTTTAATTGATTATAAATTTAAAATTGATTGAATGCTAAGCTCTTCTCTCCCACTCCCACGCCTTCCGGATGCAAAATGCTTCTGGAAAAGTGACGCTATAAATTAATTTAACCTTTGCAGCATTGGGAAATATGGAGCTTTCTTATGTAGTTCCTTAGCTTATTTTTCTCGCTGGATTATCTGCAAGATGTCACACATATATCAATCGCGAAAAATATTATCAAATACAGTACCCCATATACATACAAGACATGGTTTAAGCATTTGTAAAGTAGCAGAGACAGAAAGACGAATATGCACTCCTCTGCATTTCTCATGTAATAAGAGCACATAACGAGCCTAGCAAAGCTGAAAACAATCGTAAAAATTAATTGTCGCATATAAATCTATAGGTATATTATTTGTATGTAATATAGGTATGACTGCAAATCTATATTTCCAATGACGTAAACGTAATGTGATTGTGAATATGATCCTCCATTGGGTATGGGATACAATGCAAAACACATGAAAGCTATTTACCATGCATGCATGCATTGTATAGCTTAGACAGAAAAAACTTCTCTTAATACAGAATTGAATATTATTTAAGAATCCAAAAATGTTCTACAACGTAGGTACAATATTTTATCATACTTCAACCCTAGTGACCATGAGTTTGTTTTCAACTGTTTTAACATGAGCGACTCATGGATTGAGAATTGGATCGTGATAAAGACTGCAATGGGTACTTACATCAGACTTGTTGTTCTAAGTCTCAGGTTCATCCAGCACATACTAAAACATAAACCAATCAAGTAACAGAGGCGACAGTGATATTAAGTTATGAACTGTGACACGGTATCATTAACTGTGACATCAGAACGTCCACTATGTTACCAACAAAATTACTACTGGGACTACTTACATGTATTTAAAAACATCCATTTTCATTAAATCGAAATATTCAAGCATTGACGGTCTTCACTTTTAGACATAAGTATAAATGACATATAAGTATTCAAGTTACAGTGTGTTGTATATATAAGCTGTATTAACACAGTAATCAATTTAAAAGGTTAAAGGTCTTGACGGGGTTGACCGATTCACTTCATCTTCAAACTGGGCATTTCTATATACCACTAGAATACGTGGAAGTACTAGAGGTGAACGACGGGACTCCGCACGGCCTCCGCACGGAGATTGGTAGGGACGGAGTCCACTATAAAAGTAGACGAGACGGAGTTGGAAAGCTATTTCAAGCGGAGTTTAGCAGAAATAAAAATATTAATTTTTGAAAAAATGTAAAATAGGCATGCATATAATATGATTTACAAAAATTTAAGCTTAAAAATTACTAGAATATGCAATTTAACACGGAGTTAGTCCAATATGTTTATAGCGGCGGAGTTGTATATCTCGAGGAGTCGGGACGGAGAAAGAGTTGAGTATTGGGGTCATAGGGACGGAGTTGAGTTGAAAATTTTTTACATTCGTTCTAGTAGGTACCAAGTTTGAAGTATTTCTTGAGTTATCATGCGGACAGACAGACATGAAAAGTATTCACATAAAATCATTCCATGACTTAATAACTGGTCGAATAAACCATTCGTAACAGTCCAAAAAAGTAACGAAGGAAACAGTGACATTGTTTTGGGAACTATGACATGGTAACATTAAAAGTGAAATGACTACATCCCCTGTGACCGTGTGTATTAGCACTAAATTACTCTGACTACATGCATTAACAACAATTGGGATTTATAGAAATATTCAAACACTGTTGACCTCCCAATTCAAAAGTTGGCCGCCTTCGCTTTAAAATATCAATGAAATTCACAGAACAGTATTTAGAACCCATTGAACATTTGAGGCTGTACCCACACTGTACCCACATTTTAAAATGTCAAAGGTCATGAGGGAGTTTACCGATTGACCCCATCTTCGACTTAGCCTTATATACGTCCTCACTAGTAAGTGTACTAAATTTGATCCAAATATCAAACCGTTCTCAAGTTATCGTGTTGACGGACAGACAGATGGACAGATTTGGTCTCTACATAAAGTAACTTCGTTACTTAATAAATACATCATGCATCTATCACACTAGTAGTGCATCATGCGTGCTCGTTCATTAATACATATTATTGTGATGTCATATTATATAGTAGTGCCAGTCTCAACATAAAAAAATGTTATTCAGTTGCGTCAAACAGAAATCACTGCATGAGTGCCATTCAGTGTCAAATACGAGCAACCTACTGTAAACTATATTATTAGGGTGAAGAATAGAATGTGCTAGAAATCCGGATGGAAAGTGCCGTGGTACGTACCCCGTGCTTAAGCAATGTGATATGTAATGTTAAAACCACCACAGTATCCTCAACTTTTTGAAAAGAAGTGTAGCATGAGACGTGAGATTTTGAGACATCATCTCCTTCTCTAAACCTACGCCTAAACTCACCCTTTACGTCTCTCGTGCTCTCTCGGTGTTCTTCTTCCAAGCCGTCTAGTTTCACAATACAAAAATGCTTTCTGCGGTGAAACTGAATTGCTTTAGTTCAGTGATTTGGAATGCTATCGAAGGAAGTACTGACAAACGTAATTCGCTGCATGAATGTTTACTAATGGGGTTCATGATTTATTTATTCGTTAATTAATGACGGAAATATCATACCAGTTAAATTAAGATCGATAATTATTATCAGGAAGGTGTTCTTATAAATATGTGGTGTGTGAATGGGCATTTGACAATAACTGATCATTTGCTTTTCCAATTATCCTGTATATATTCAATTACTTATTTCCTATACATAATTGTTCTCATTAGAGATCCAAACAACAGCAAATCTAAATATCCAAACAACTTCTCCTGCAGCTGAATATTACATATATTGGTAGTTGATGTAAGGTTTCAACACTTCTTTATAGCTTGTTACGTCAAAATATGCACTGCTAGCGCCTAACGAGTTTCGGCAATCATTTTGTTTTCTTAAGAATTAACAATGGGAAATGTTATCTGCAGATAATTCTTTCATTCTCAAGTCTTTTATATTATGCAATCAGGCCTCCTATGGCTCTATGCGATTGCACTAATAATTTTAACTACTGCAATTGAGAACAATACTTTTTCGCCATCTACTGTACCAGAAAGCAAATATTAAGCAAATAAATGGTTTTTCCGGTATGGGTTTCACTCTACGACACATAATATCGCTGATAAGCTCTTAAAATCGGTGTTTCTAGCAAGCAAGAACAAAAATCTTTGTCTGACCAAATGAAAAATATAATTGCAACTGTGCAATATCATCGCATTAAAATATACCTAATAAATATTAAGGACAACAAAAAATTTAGTACTATTATTATTATTAATTAATGATGATTTTGGACCTTAAAATACTATAAATATAAATAAAGCTATTTTGTCAGGTATATGATAACAACACCCCACACATATTTCAGCGGCCAGTCGGAATTCTGCACTGCAATTCTGCACTGCAATTCTGCAAAAAAACTTTTATTCGCATCTTGTAGATAATCGGAGGAAGTTGGCAACATCCTCTTATGAAAGTTAAGATCACTGAATATGATGTGAAATGAGTTTTACATAGAAAAAATATTTTGCCGTTTTAAAAACTTGACTATGTTATGTAATGTATTCGAAAACTTGATGCGATGAATAATTTACTATTGGAAATGTGAATATTGATGAGTAAAATTAGGTATGCAAAGTTAAGAAATGCAATGAATGAAATTCTGGCGAAGAAAAGGATTTTGAAACAAAGCCACTGTATTTTCGTATCATGTATTATATAATTTTTATCATCGACAATTATTATGAGCTAAACAATGAACAAACATGAACATTTAACTGTAGAATGGGTCAGTTAATAATAATACTTAATAATGATAATGCCTTCTATTGTAAATCTGCCATATATACATACATATAGATGCGTTACATAATAATACTAATAATTGTAGTTACACTACGTTTTGGTGTACATACTACATCGTAATAGGTACTATTTATTATGTAGGTATTAATTATGTGTTGATTTGGTAGACTATGTATAAATAACAATATATTATTAGTGAATTATGTCCACTTGTACTAACGTAAAGTAGTAAATGGAAGTATACTTTATGATCATGATTCATTAAATGCAAAAAAGGTTGTTGAGTAGCCATTAATACAATTGCAGTAGGTACTTTACTTATTACATACATAAATACATGGACGAAACTACTTCTGGTGCTCTGGATGTAACGAAACAAAATCAACTCTACTTTACCATCTCTCTTTCTCTGCATGTATTAATTTTTGTATGTAGCAGTAAAGCATAATTACAATACAACACTACACAACAAGCCCACACTACTTAATGCAGCAGTCTGTTACAGTAAATGTTAAAAAGTAATACACATAAATGAACATCAAGTTTAGATCATAATAAATTATTATCCTTCCATCATATCATGTAATATTCTGTATCTTAACTCATGTCAATAATATTATATTAAGTAGAATGCTGCAATAGTAATGAAAATTCGACTGGCTATGAATGATAATTAACTCTGACATAAATTTTGTATTCCGATCCATAATAAATTTACATAGTGCGACTCTGACTTGACAAGTCAAGGACATAGAAAACTAAAGTGGTTGCTCCATCGTGTAGGACTCATAATACCTAAGTATAATATTCATCAGTTAACAAATCGACAAATTGTTAATAATAATGTACACGTTTCTATTTAGTAGTATGTGGGATGGCTACTAGAAATGCATACAACGAAAAAAGCACTTATCGCATTTGTATTAATATTCGTACATCTTAAAACTATATTATGATACTGACATGAGAATGTCGCAATATAGTACTTGAGACTACACTACGTACACAACAAATAATATTGTAATTAATTTAGCTGCCTATTCTTTATAATACCGAAAAATAACGAATAATAAAAATTAAACAAAAATAACCATGTAGGTACAAGAGTTGATTTGTACAAATTCGCCGTCTGGGTGGGAGAGAAGTTCTCTTGCTACTTATGCGCTACATATACCACACCGTTCATAATTTACATTAATTATACTTATGTGTACATGCCAGTGATACGAATACTACTGTTTAATTCTAAAGCAATTCAAGATTACCGGTGCCCCTTCATTTGTTCGAAAATAAACTGTCTGAAAAGAAATTGTCCGAATTTTTACTTATATGTGGAGCAATGAAACTTATGTGTAAACAACGGTGGGCTGTAAAAATACTCGCTATTTCCTTTCATACCAGTAAAAATGTTTTTCTCGAAAATTTTAGCACGATCTGAACATTTTGAAATTCTAAGATTGCAGAAAATTTTAAATTGAGAAGTCACGCTAGAATCGTGAACACAAACGAGTGTCACTACCAACCATGATGACTACAAAGTTTGTATTCCACATTCGAACATTTCTAAGTTTCAAACAAATTACTTCTTAAACCGGTTAACCACACTAGCAATATTCCACTTCATACATGAATTAATCTCGGAGACATTACACTGAACGTTAAAACTATTATGATTCATATACCATCGGGTTGTATTGTATAACATTGCATTAATTCTAGTAGTAGTACTGTACTTCCTCATGGTTAAATAGATTTACCTCAGTAATTGTTGTTTTAATATATTGTCAACCTATTCTACATTGATACACGTTTTCAACAACAGTACTGTAGTACACATACACCCCACACTAACGAAACATATTTGCACTCCAAACCAGAACAGTTATTTAGGTAAAACATACATACCTATTATACGTAAATCATACTACATACAAATTCTATATCCAATCCATACAAGAAGCCGTTTCTGTGTAAATTAAATTGGCGTACAACTTTGAATACAATGATTATGCGTAATAGTTCTATTATGACAATATACTGTGATTAGTTAACTAACTTTAATAATTATTAAATACAGTTTCATGTAAACAACTATGACTTATTTATATAGGGATTCATTTCTAGTAACATATTTATGGTTAGTGAACATAACAACATAAATAGACTACGGAAGAAGCATCTTTTACTTGACAAACATCTTTTTCATCAACCTCTACTAGTCAACCTATAGTCACCATATACATATACATTCGCATCGCACAACACTTTTGAGAGAGTGGGTGGGGACATGAACATTTGGACATACATAAGTAGATATCATTTATATACAACAGTTTGCGACAATAACAATAAAAAAATTGTTCGGTATTTAGTAAATGATACATAGTTAGTTAAACAATAATATGATAATGTGGCATTCCATACATTTTCACAATTCACGCAGCAACACACAAAATGCACTGGTAAATGCATGAAATTTTACTGTACAATTTTTCATACCTACATTCACAACAGCAGTCACAGTCTACCTACCGGTACTGTTTCCTCGAAAAGACTACCCGCTAAACACTCAGTATGTAGGTATCCACATATTATTATAAATACATTACATTGATACATTATTACAATTAGTCTCAATACGGCTCCACGCCTTGTCTACACTCTACTACAAATGAAAAAGTACTCGTAATAATAATTAATACTATGTAGTGTATATTTAGATTATATTATTATATTAATATGATAGTCATTAATAGTGATAATAATGCTCGACATCAATAAGTAGTTTTTCCCTATGACACTAATGAAACTACACGAATGAGTTAATGTACACGTAGCATTTGAGTACATGAGATAAGGAAGAATACACAGGTTAACACAAAAGAAGAAACTCTGCTCAGCTCGCCTTGTAGTCTCTTCAGTAACACTTTTTGGAGCAAGCACATTTTCGGATGATTTCCACTTCTTTGGTATAGCGAGTGCCGTCATTACATATAAGTCTGACTCGGCGACGGCGAGAGCGTTTCGGAGTGCAGCAAGTGTCACCACAACTCCCCACGCAAGCCGCAATCTTTAATGGTCTTCTTGAGCGACAACCATGCTCTGTGTAGTAGTCTTTATACTGCTCCTTCTTGCAAGTTGGAGCTGCTCAAATCAAAATAAATTCAATTAACGCATCCACACACATCCAGAACACAGCTGTCTCAAACACATTCACAGCTAATGTTTTCTCACTTTAATTCCCTTCCTCAACTTCATTAAATATTCAATAATACAAAAGTATTAAACAATACCAACAAATGTTCAACTTATTGGTTCGAATTTGTTTCACAAATTCCTTAACGTACCAATCCAAATTATTTAACTTTTAAATATTTTATTGTTGGCTTAAATAAAATTGAATACACATAAATAAAAACACAAAGATAAAGCATAAATAGTGGAGTGTTGAAACGTACCCTGTTCACAGTAGCGTCCCCCAAATCCTGGTGTGCATCGGCATGTGTAATCTTTTCCATTTTTTGCAGGGAGACATCGACCATTTTTGCAGCGATTGTCCTTGCACACATCTTTGGTTTCTTTGACAACTTTTGAACTAAACGTAGACTGAACTTGGGCTGCAGAGGCATCTTTACCCACTGGCTCTTCGTCCTGAATTGCCGTGCACCCGGGTACAACTCCTTGTTGCCTCTTGGCATTCACATAGTCGACGCGTTTGTTATTTATAACAACTGCAGACAAACATCCTGAAAATTTGAATAAGTTATTAAATGGATTCTTCTGGTTTTATAGCCATATGTAGTCAACATCATCAAGCTCTGCTTGTCTTTTTGTGTACAAGAGACTGAAGAAACACATACAATTCCAACCACACTCTTGCACCACCCGTTTGTTTAGAGCAATTAGAAAACTTTCGTTGGCAATGAAATCTAATAAGACGGTCATACCGTGAAATGACGTGCTGTTTCTCAAGTGCCACAAATTCAGTGCGGAGGAAGCAACATTGGAAGGCAGGCCTCCGATATACAGAGGGGTAGTTAACTTCAGCAAATCCTTGTCCCCATCATTGATAATAGAACGTGCTTTACCACCATCCACTTTCATTGTAAAGTTTTTCTTAATTGCCAAAAGTTCCACAGTATGCTCCTCACCATCCGCAATCATTTCATAGCTGCAAAAACAAACATACTTCCTTATAACTCTTCCTACTTCCAACAAACTTCAAGACTACACCACCAGCGTCACCAACTTTAAATACAGGGTGATCATTTATACAAAACCGCCTACTCTTCTGTTTTCCACGAATATCCCTTAAAGCATATGCATCTTTGACGGATACACCTAATTAATGATTTGTTGTAGAATTCTGCTTATTTATAAATTTGTAATTGTACGCAAAACATGTATTAACTTCCTTATCTTCAACAAACTGATAAAAGTTTTGTAAGCAATAAAGAGAGGAGAATTTAATCGTGCATTCCCTGTATATTAGGTTGAATGTATTCAGAAGCCGATAAAAATATCTTTTGTGTACCTACTTAAGCCACTGAAGAACACGAGTCGATAGAAAATTTATAAGGACTTATCGTACTTATTAAGACGTAAGTACAATACAAGGGAAGAGCAGGATAAAATTAGGGATCGTGAATAGGTACGCATGGAGCAGTTTGTCCATTCATTGACTTACCTGTACATGGTAGATGCGGGATAATTTCCGACATCGTAGCTTATACGGACTCTGCCCAGGAAAAGTTCCACAGCTACATGTTGGGTCTCACCGTTGTACAATAGAACGCCATTAAGCTCCGTCGTAGATAATACCAATGTGATATTTGCCTCCGGTTTGGTTCTCAACGATTCAAGTTCAACCCAAGATCCATTACTTCCGATACTGATACTCGTTAGCATCTCACATCTCTTGCCTGAACAATGAAAAGTATTGCAAGTCAAGTCGAAGATTTATCTAGCGAGTGTTTTTGTGCTTTCATTGCCAAGCAAAGTCAAAGAGAGGAAGAAGTGAACGGCTACTACAGATACTTGAAGAGTTGAACAGCAGTGCCCATTCTCTTCCCTTTGATATTACAATAGCAACATGGTAAAGCACAAAGTGCTCGTATAATATAAGAACTGGTAACAGAATGACTCGATATAAAATAATAGAAGTGGTAATGGAATGAATGGATGGCCTTTGTGTATTACCAGAGTAGCCTGGAGTACACTTGCACGTGTAGTCTGACGAGTCCGGGGGCAAAAAGCAGAAGCCATGAACGCAGTCATTGTCTTGACAAGGAGACGTCTTCGGGTAGAGCATGGAAACACTTGGAGCAACCTCACAATAGCGTCCGCTGAACTCTTCTGTGCAACTACAGGCGTACTCGTTAATTCCATCGATACAAGTACCTCCATTCTGTCAATTAAAAAGTCATTTTGCAAATTATTTAATGTGAATGGGGAGAGAGAGAGAGGCAGAGGAATCTCAGCCAGACTCACGACAGCTCATTTAAACGGCAACAACTGCACCAATGACATAACTAACAATACAAACAGTCACTAATCATGAAATCTGTGCTAGTGGCTAACTATGAATAATTACCTACTGCATGTGTCTGTATGCACAGTGTGTGATGAGTAATACAGTAGTAGGAGTGGATCATGTAGAAGTGATATGGGATATGGGAGTTGAGTCTGGTTGAGTAAGTACTTACGGAGTATAAAGTTAAGTAAAGTAGTAGTAGCGGTAGCACTTACTTGACACATGTGATTTAGACAGTCGTCTACATTCACGGAGCAGTTTTCTCCTTGAAAGCCGAGCAAACACTCACAAGTGTAATGTGAGAAATGATCAACGCATTTGCCACCGTTTTTGCATGGGTAGTAGTCTTTGCTGCAAAAGTTGATCTTTCTTTCGCAGTATTCCCCTGTAAAGTCATACAAACAGACACACACACAGTGCTTATATAGGAGTCATTAATTTAATTTATTAAGGACGAACCTTATACACGACCATGCAAGTGACATAAGAGTAAGTTATCTAATCTTCATCTTGAGATCATAAATTCTACTCGTGGTTGACAAATAGGGACAGTGTTATTAAAACGATTATTAAAAGGAGAGTGTACCTGTAAATCCTGGCTGACAGTCGCATTTGTAATGCCCTATCAAATCGACACATGTAGCGTTATTCTCGCACTTATGATTTATGCAGTCATTCTCATTGATTTCACATCGGTGCCCCACAAATCCGGATGGACAAGCACAGCTGAAAATATATCAAAAAAATTACTTTTTTCCTCACTCTCACATTTTTCCTGCTAACTACCTCTTCTTGCTTTAAATGCTAACTTTTTCATGCCTCTTACTAGCTTAAAATATGGTAAAGCCATTACGAAAGCTGTCTGTAAAGAATCTATCAGAATTCCGATATGCCTGCATTTATCAGCAAGAAATTTGTCTGCAACGTCTGTCTTTTATGTGTAATAGTTATAGAAATCTTTGTAAGACGTCACTCGACTGTCGACGTCCACTTATTTCGACTTGAGTATGAAATGTTTATAACCTGTCGTCAAAAATACGCACATAGATAGAATGTTAGATACAAAGCGGAACTACATTCACATTGTAGTTGTAGTATGGAAACATAGTGCGTTGTGTACAGATTGGCTGCTGCAACTATGCAAACAAACGCTTAAACGTTAGAAACACCAGTCGGTAATAGACAGATACACAGTGCGATGTTCTTTGAATGTTTGGTTGAACTATTGGTATGTGTGCACCCACGAAATGAAACGTGATGCGATTTTATCAATGCTGTGTATCAGGACAGAATTTTAAATTCCGCGTATTGTATATTTACATTGTAGTCTGGAGTATACTAGCTATCTGATGGAAAATGTGACGGGAGAGAAACGAAGAAGAATACCTAAATCTTCCTTCTTCAAGAACTTTGCAAGTTCCTCCGTTAATACAAGGTTGTCCGTAACAAGCATCAATAACTTGCTCACAGTGACGGCCGTGATATCCAGGTGAGCAAGTGCACTGATAATCTCGGTCTGCCATCGCTGAACAAGTAGCCCCGTTCTGACATGGAAAGGTGTAGCAAGCGTCACATTTGGCTTGGATGCTCGATGGAATGTTATCTGCATTGGGATAAGAAACAAATCTAAATAAATATATTCATCTTTACAATACAGACGTCACACAAGTTTCGCCTTCACGTGTACTTGGTGATGTACCAGTGTGTAGTGAAGTCATGTACCAGTGTGTAGTGAAGTCATGTATGTAGGCATTTTTGTAAAATACTAAGTGTGCCTCTAAAATAAACAATTCAAAATAGCAATTTCATTGGAATGCACGTAAAGAGCAAGAGTCGCTCTGGTGTGAATGGGTTTTCCCTTGCAAAATGTATCTTACACAAAAAGATATAAATCAAAAATTGAGTCAAATAGGTTACAGATCGGTAGTTGCCAGAAATCACATTACATTACTACAACACTTGTACATACAAGGCATATAAAATATTTTTCAAAAGTGTTTGCCTTTGCTTTCGCTTTACAACAAGCGTTCTACTAACATAATGGTAAGTAGAGATGCACAAAGAAGGGCACCTACGTATTACACTGTACCTATGTGAAAATATAAATTGCACAACATCAGGGCTGTGTGTTGTGTGCAAACGAAAATTATAGTTTAGTGTGTATTGTGTACATAGAGCGAAATACATTGCCAATAGCATTATAACGTTTTCAACATATTTCAGACTGGATGTCTTGTATGTATATGTTGAAATTACATAATTGTATAGATGTTTGTGTATACTTTGCACGAGAAAAGTCGAAACACATTCATAAAACAGGACATTTTTCTTTTTACACACGTACAAATAGTACTGGGCTGTTTTAGTAAAAGAAAAAGTAGGTATTGTAATAGAATACATAGCAGTGCATTAGTTCTTTCATTGCATGTCATAGATCGCTTTTTATATTTAATATTTTCCGAGAGGCATTCTAAGACAAAAGAAGAAGACCAATACTGAAAGTTTGAAATGGAGAAATTTCATTTAAATCTTTGAGATTCATGTCTTGCTGGCTAAACAGATGTCATGTAAAAAGGAATGCAAGTGACTTGTGTAGTATTTATCTGTGGGTAGATTATTATAGTCATGAAATTGGTTAAAGTGGTTTGTTCTTGTGTTTAGTAAGGGTTTGTTTGAAAATGAACATTACCAGTGCATTCAAAAGCCCCTGGAGGAGTCGTCAGCAAAAGTTTGTTTTTCATTGCTTCAGGTTCACTACATCGTGCAATGCCAGGTTCGAGATAATCACGCTTTACCCAGTCGGCGAGCCATTTCAAACCGCAGTCGCAAAATAATGGATTGCCGCCCAAAGCCCTGTATAAATGCAAGAACCAAAGACAAGGACACATCACACAAAGTAATTCAAATTATTTCTGCAAATAAAACACTCAACCCTGTCTCTGCTCCGATCTGACTTACAATTAGTTCCGAGTTTCCTGTTACTGTTTCTGTGAGTGAAAGATAAAGAGAGACAGAGACGAACGAACGAACAACTCACTCACTCACAAGTCACACGACTCAACTTGGAAAATAAAAGTTCGTAATTTTTTAAGGGAAATAGCGAATTTATTTGCCTGAGACTTACAAATGGGTGATGGAGCGGAGATCACGGAACGTCCCTTCAAGTATCATCGATATGTCATTAGCATGGACCGACCTACAACACGCAACATCAATTTCATTGTTAGCTCATGGTCGACTTGTAAATTACACATGGTTTTGCATTGAAGGTTTTCTGCTTGGATAAGAAACAAGAAACAAATTGCAGCTCACAGTCAACTAGCTGCAATTTCATTCATGATTTCATGATTATATACTAAGTGTACGTAAAAAGAGCTATAGGCGGGGAAGAAGAAGGAAGAGTGCGGCAGGGGTAACAAGAGCCGTCGAAACGATAGAATGACAGATACAAGCAACACAAGGAAACTACAGAAACTACAATCCCTTCCACTTGAACTTACAAGATTCTCAAAGACGTCAAACCAGCCAGAGCGTCTCGTTGGATGCATTGAAGCTTATTGTAGCTGATTATCCTGCGAACAGACAAAAAATAACGAAACGTCTTTATCATTTCTTTCATTCATGATTCATTACTTACAATTTTTTCCTTCTTTCTTTCACTTACAAAGTGGAGAGCTTCGTTAGATTGGCAAATGTATGGTTGGACAACATTGTAATTTGATTGTTGCTCAAGTCCCTAGATAAAAATCAATAACATTTTCATTCTGACATGTTTATTACATAGGTGCATCTTAAATCTGCAAGATATACTGGATTTAGTAGTAACTGCGTATGATAACTTATGTAAGTAGTGTATAGGAACAAAGAGGCAAGCATCACGTGCACATTATAGTAAATAGTAGCACAACTCTGTAAAAGGTAAACGAGACATGGGGTGTGCTATCAGAGTATGAGGGAGTCAACATAAAAAAATTCTTTCCAATGTGTACAATAAAATAAAGAACATGACATGTAATGCTGGATATAATAAAATATGTGTTAAAGGGAGGCTCGAAAAGAGATAGATGGAAGACGCTACATTCAACATACAATTTCGTAAGATATTTCAGATGACCGAGACGTGAAAAGTCTATTCTTTGGATTTCATTGACGTCTAAGTAAAGTTCAGAAGTTTCTGGAGGAATTCCGGTGGGAATTTCTCTGAGCTCTGCTCTGCTGCACCATACGACAGTTCCCGTACAATTACATTGGGGCGGACAGTATTCTTCCCCTAGACAACCACGATCGTCACCTGAAAAATAGCAAATAAAATAAGTAAATAGCTAATCATAACTTTTATCGACAGATTTTTTTCGTTTCGAACTAAACACACGGAATACAAAACTGTGACTCAAGAAAATTTCACTACTTCTTTAAGAAAATATTAAGTTATCTGTTTCTTCTTAGCTTCATTCGCAAATAACAACAAACTTTCTACTCTAAACGAAAGACTTAATAAATTTGATATCAAAAAAGTTTTTAACTTGTGTACGTACAACTATAATCTACACTTTATGCACAGTTAGATATATCGCATTTGCACATATATATTTGTATAGGTAAATATCCTCCATGCAAAACTATTGTGTCTAAAAATACCACAAAGTACAAAATGGTTTGGCAGGAAGCCAGTATTTATTTATTTACTATTTACTGCATTCTATCGTCATGTTTAGTATAAATAGAGTGTGGCATAATGAATAAAAGCGTTTTCTATGCAACGGATTCATAAACGACAATGGGAATTGTGAGTTATGGTCCTTTGAAGCGTGAATGTAGAAAACCCGAGCAGAATTGCATCTCAGACGAATTTTTATCGGTAAAGCAAAGAATGGAGAAAAGTACAATGATTGTCGCGTATGAAACCACTCTATACGGATTTGGAGTTTGTAAGAACATTATAAGTAAGCCACTCTGTGTTGATTTCTATTATATCAGTGAGGAGAAAGGAAGTTTGATGGTACTTACTTGTGCATCGAAACTCATGTGACGGAAGACTTCGAATGAGATAGTCCTTGTGACGAAGTGGTGCATGACACTTGGGACCATCAGAAGTGAGGAGTGATTCTTCTCTTCTGAGCCAATCAGCAAACCAGGCCAAGTGACAGTTGCATATAAATGCATTGCCATCCAGATCCCTGACAAATCGATCAGACTTTCAACTAGTGATTTGACATGCATATACAGACATATAGCAAAACACACAATACGCATTCTACAGCATAAGAGTTATTTCTAATAAATTTATTGTTCGTGTAAGTCATGCATATAATATGTATATTTCATATAGGTCCGTTTACATCTATATAAGTCGATTTATACTGGAAAATGTGGTTATACAAATACAAGCTAAAGATCTAAAACCTATATTCCTTGTTCTCTGTCATTGCAATGGTATTTGGGTACCCAATTGAAAAACAGACACATGTCAGATATTATGTAACTGCCAAACGAGGAGAGGAAGTTAGAGAGCAGTCAAGCCTAGAGATGTGCTTGGCTCGTCAATATAATAATAATAATATTATTCGCATCAAAAACATAATAAAGTATATAGGAGGATACAGTAATATATAAAATATATAAATATATCTACTCAGTTTAACATAGCTGAGAGAGCGTTCTGGGATAAATTCTTGTAGTAGACTTCTTATTACTATTACAGTTCTATATGACGGGCATCGACAATGCGAGATTATGTTTGGAGTACAAAGTAATGCAGAAGTGACTACTATCTGCGTATATTTCCTTCGGAGAAGAAAGAAGAGAGAAACTGACAAAATAAAATTGCTTGAGGCAATAGGGCTGCCAAAACTATGATGTACATTTTACCATGCAGCTTAGTTAAACAACTATTGCCATTGCTAGGGCAAAAACCCTCGAAGCATTTCCTATATCTCTTATCGTACGTGCAAAAGAAGATAAAATCCCGCTGCTGGTTTTTCAACACTAGGAATTATTCTTAGCAGAAACCTGAAATTCATACCGAGTTAGCATTTTACCATGTGTGTTGAGTTTCTCTCGTTTTTTCCAACTAGCTGAATAGAAAACAAGCACGACAATAGAATACTTTAAAGATCAAAAGAAACCCGTCTAGGTAAGTGGACGCGTACAAAGTAGTTGTAAAATACAGTTCCAGCTGTATTTGTGTATGAAAGACGAAAGTAGAGAGAGAGGGACTGTTGTGTCTGGAAGAGTATGAACTGCCAAATACATCCAGTCTCATGTAAAGTTGTGTTGCTTCGTGGTTGGAGTTTTCTGATGTGAGTCTTGTGTCTGTATACGAACTCCGATACGAAATCTAACATGCTCTTCTACCTTTTCATAAGCCATACGTATACTCACGTGCATACATAATACAAGAAATATACACGTAGAAATAGAAGGAAAGAAAAGTCCCAACAACTCCCAGAGAATCAGCCACTATCTTTTATCCGTAATATATTGACTGTTCAAGTTGTTTTTTTCATGGCAAAGCTACACACTCTCACACACACGAGGGAAAGAGTAACTAAAGAAGAAAAGACCTGAATGGAGTCACAAAATAAAAGTGCCATTATTTTCTTGTGTGCTTCTGTTCTTCACGTCTGTGTTGTTCCTCCATGGGCTTGCTTTACTTATACTTTGACTTGATTTGACTCGTCTCGAGACACTCAAGGCAACAACTTAGCAACTTTAAATCGACATGAACATAATACGATGTGCTGTTTGTGCATTCTATTATTGTGTATACTTCATACACACAAATATCCAAACACATTCACACACGGGATACAATAAGCACATAGGTACATATTGTGGCGGTTGAAGTGATGATATGTAGTCTTTTTTCAACAGGAAGTTGAGCTTTATGTAGACTGAATAGAATTGCATGTGGATGTAACCACGTTTTCATCGACAAATGGTCTCTATCAAGATTATCGATCCTCTTTCGTCCCAAGTATTTGGATTCTTTACTTCCGACAAACATATCGAACAAATTACATTGCCTTTCCTACTACCAGAACTACTATTACACCCACAATGCCTTTAATGCATGGCCAGAGTAAGCATTTGTTACTTGTACGTAGAGACGTACGTTCTTCCTTTGGAATTGTTGAAAGGAAAGCAGATTTGTTCAACTATAGCGTAACAATGTAGAGACATACTCCCACATCTCAACTAACTTCCGGTTTCAAAGAACTACTCCTTGTATTTATGTCTGCCGGGCTGAAAGTTTGATTGGTACTTTATTGAGCGAACTATAAAGTGTATTTCCTATATTTCCTATAGATGCTCGCACACAACGTTAGAATGGAAAAGGTGCTCATCTGTTCTGTAAAATGCGTGGATACCTCAAAGAAGAAAAGAAGAGAAGGAATTACATTATAGCGACTACTACACAACACGTTGAATTAGGATCGTAAGAAGCAACGTTAGATTCATTACGGGGTGGTTGTGCTTTCAAGATAACAAAGAGTTGTGAGAAAGAAACTAATCGTAAGCCACGCCACGCTTTCTTCACAGCTCATCCCAAATAAATTCCAGTATTACACAGATTACACCTTCAACACCCATCAATACACCCACTCACTCTGAAATCCAAAACGAGAGCTAGGGTTAGACTAACTAAGACTCGATCGTACACTTAAAACTAACTAGAATCACTACGACTACCTATACAACTATTTGTTCACAATCGACTGCCACACACACGTGCACATGGCACACACGGACAGACACGTATATATAGGTACATACTCCACTTGACTATACTACGGGGGAATTCTATATTATAACAAGTGTATCGTAATAAAGTGCAGAAAACTTAGAAAGAAACATGAATTGACAAAGGAAGTCAGCTATAGAGCTACACATACACAATTTACTTTCAACTGTTGTTAATCCAGGAAGAGAACAGAGGCATTTTCTTTTGAAAAGGTGAAGTGAGTTGAAGAGAGTAAGCTCAAGTCAGAAGGATGCAAAAGGCATGGAACGCAGAAAAAGCAAAGTAAATAGCAACAACAACTTGAAGACATACGTCTTAAGTTAGGTGATCAACTTGAGAAAATAATTTAACAGTTGTATTCTTGTATTTAGTATTGATGTGCAATTTTCCTGCTTTTCCGTAATCTAATGACATTGGAGCATTATAATTGGATTCCAAGTTGTACTTTGTACGACGGTAGATTTGTTGAGACGAGTGAGTGGATGCTATGTGTGGAATTGTATCATAAAATAAATAGAATACCTTTCTAGTGGCAATGCAGGAAAGTCAATAGCATTTGGAATTAATAGGAACTGCCGATAGTAGTCTGAATGTTGAAAACAGCCTATAAAGTATCGAAGAGGATATCTGTATATAATATAATATGCTGTTCAATTTACACGACTACAAATGATACATGAACAGAGAGACAGACGCTTTTGTACATATTCGAAAGCATATGGGACACAATTGTTCTCCAGAGAATCCAACAGTCGTAAAAGCAGTCGTGGAAACATACTTTGTTTAGATTCAGTGTTCCGTACAAGGAATATTATTAATTTAAACATAGGTACACACGTTTCACTCAAGAAATAATCAATAGGGAAATTTTAATAGTTCCTTTCTCATGGAATGTGGATGCAGTTACCACAAATTCTACTTTTGTGCAAATAATATTTGAGATCGATACTATCTAATAGACTTACTGTCAGTAAAATGAATCGAGAAAAATTATATAATTAAATTTTCTACAAGGAATAAATTTTTACATCGTGTTTACGGGTTTGAAAAAGATTTTGTAGTAATATTTACAGGGAGTACGTATAATTTTGTATTTTTCTATCCTTGGCTAAGGTTGGGGTCGTTGCTCACTCGTTTCTTTCTGATTAAAAAGCAATAACTTAAGACATTCGTGAAGCTCCTTACTCTACTACGCGATTTGCACTTGGTCGCTGCGACTATTTAGTATTTTTTACTTACATGTTCAATAGTTTTACTAATAGTAATGCGCCGTTGTGTTACGCACATACTTGTATCTATTAATATTATTACACATATTTTCCTAGTATAAAGTTTCTCACCTCTCTATTTATTCCATGTAAAAGGATCTCTAATCTACCATGTGTACTATAGCTCGGTATAGCGTAATTCCCCACTAACAACGAAATTATAGTTTTGACTTATACATGCAAAAATCTACGAAATGTATTTTTCGCAATTTCAAGACTGGCCCAACTAATTGCTACCTTATCTAGTTAGTGAGTTAGCAAGTAATATAAGTTTTAAATATTATATCTATAATATAGCTTTATAAAGTGAGTATTTTAATGAAACTTATATGCAAATACAATGTCTGTCTATCTGTTCGCAAGATTAGGTGGTCCGTTTGAATGTTAAAAAATAAATTGGAAGGTTAGGTCAGTCGGAGAACTACTTCATGACCTGTGACTTATTCAATGTATTTTTATAAGCACCTACTATTGTGAATTATTTCTCTTAATTATAATTCATTTTGTTTCAACTACATGATAACTTTAACATTACAGTAGTACCTTTACAGTATACCTACTGACCTATTTCTAAGACAATTTGAGATTATTTAAATAAAAAATGATGTCGTTATTCCAATTTTTCTTACGAAACTTTCTTAACCTTTTACAAATGGTTTAATATAATATGGTTATATCATACTACCCTTACATATATACATTACAGTTGGTCCCTCAATTCTTTATGTTCAAAGTTTATTTCTCTTTATAAACCTATCTTTATGTCGAAGCTATAAAACTTATCAAACTCCATTCTTCCCAAGACATTCATCAAAAATCCGTATGCATACTAAATCAAAGAACATCGTTAACAAAGTGAAAAACTTGAAAGCCGTCAGCTCTCAACTTTCTTCTTTCCTCCTGCAGCTACTTCATACGATAAATCCCATTTTTCTTCAGGTGTTGACTTACTTTCTACTGCTGGGTTTATTAGTTTGTACGTTAAACTAATGTAAAATTCATTTTCAATGGCCACTAAAGTCAGTAAATATTGCATTACCCTAGATTGACTTCCGCCCTTATAAACGCAGTCATTTATTTTTAATACGTTTTTGTCATTTCCTTTCGGCATAATTTCCAGAAGAATTTCGATTTTCAAGCAATTTCCTTACGCATATAGTATTGGACAAATAATTATTTCAAAGGCACGAGTGGGACCACTAGCATTTTAGAATCAGTAGATTACAAATTAAATCTGAATAGGAACACCCTAAAATGTTCACGTTTATAACTGTATGTCTCACAATTGAATTCTGCATAAAATAAAATGTACATTATATTTGTTTTCTCCACAATTATTAAAACCAACAGTACTATGTTTAGTTTTACGCACGTAAAGCCTACTGTATAGGAAGATACCATCAAACCTACATTAAGCAACGTACGCAAGGTTATTAAATACCTCCTAGTACCAGCAGTAAAATTTAATAGATTTCAAAACTAACATTGACAGTCATGAGTCATGACTTGTTATGGAGTACATATTACAAGGAATATCTGTGTAGTCTTTAATGAATATAACAGCAGGCAGTAGTTCTAAACAGCGCAGCAACGCATGCATTACATATTGCATTCCAACATCTACATCTATATCATTTCAATTTTCTTTTGGTTGGAAGCCCAGTACAACTTATTTAGTAGATTGAATTCCTATTGCGTATTTTCCTTTTACACTTTCTCCCTTGGAATTGGCTTGCCATGCCATGGAAGCCGAATACTGATAGTCAGTAGTCAGTACCGAAGGCTCTTTTACAAAGGCTTAGCATTGACCAAGATTCTACCACCCCTATCAATGTTAGGGAACGTCCCTCAACCTAACCTCCTATGCCAATTTTTAAATTTTGACTAACCTGACCCTCCCAATTTGGGAAATTTAAGCTACCCCTGACCATATTTGAAAATTTGGCAAATCCTACCTTTAATATTAGAAATTAGAGTCACCATCACCCCAAAAGCTTAGAAATTTGGCTAAACTCGCCTTTAAAATCTAGAAATATGAGAATTTTTGCAAGGAGAAACCTGGAAATTTGGGGGAGGGGAAAAGGTGGGGAAAACCTGGAAATTTTTGTCAGTACTCCAGTACCCTGGAAAAAACAATTTCGACATCGCTGATATTTGCAGTGTACCTCTGTATCTGTATGCATATTATGTGGTATGTGTGCTATGTGTGCGTTGGCTACAAAAGACGGATTATTACGAAAGGTTGGTTTCACAAGGCGCATTTCACTTCCCGTTAAACCAACATAAACGCAACATGAACGAGGAGAAGAGAATAGAAGAGAATCGACATCGAATAGTAATTCATAGCATAACCGTGAACGTGTGTTAGTTATTACTGCTGATACACTGCCATAGGAATAATAAATAGAATGCTGTAGCTTTTTAATACAGACTGACATGCCGGACGAAACGAGATATGTGATGATATTATTATTGCCGGATACATCAGACATTACAGGAGTGGTTGAGTAAGAGAATGTAGTGCGTAGTAGATCAGAGAAAGGCGACAATGAAGTAATAGCAAAACATAAAGGGCGAACATGATTGCCCATCCGTCAGAGTTCACATTTCTCCTCTCACTTCCATCCAACTAGAAATTAATAGCGTTGCACAAGAACATTAGATAATAATATTCTGTATACTTCATTGAAAAGGAAATCTGCCTCGGGTGAAATGTATGGCTCTGGTAGTTTCGTATCTTATACCTACCCTAGATTGTTGGAGAAATTATTCCCTTTACTTTTTGCACTGTACGGTGTGAACAAAGGACTGAACAAAGTACGCCATACCAAATCCTCCAGCAACCCTTTCTCTTTGTAACCCTTTGGAATCAACCAGAGTTTACCTTTCTCTACTTTTACCAGAGATACGACATCAAGAGACGCAGTCACTTTGCAAACGTCAATTTTCTACATCATTTCGCTCGTCCCAATTGAAATATCTTTAATCTAAACTACATACAACTATGTGGAAGAGCCAATTGGACATTTCACAGTTTTAAGATAATTGAGTTAATTATTAACAAAGCAGTAATTTCTGTAGTCTACGTAGTCCGGGTCTGTAAATGTGAATTCCAAACCAAAACAAGTCGAAAGGTATTTCTCAATAATTGATGCGGTATTTGATCTCTGACGTTGAAAATTGTGCAGTCTATACATAAACTAATACATTATGTAGCATTTACTAGATAGGATTTTATTAAACACTGTTAAATGTTATGAGGTGAGGAGGAAGTACACAAAGCGTATCAATTACGAAATAAATTATTGATAAATTATGAATTAATTAACCTAAAATACACATGCATATACGAAGCTAGGTAAAACAAAATTTATTTTTACTTACAATGATTGAAGATTCGGAATATGCTCAAAGGAACCAGGCATTATACACGTTATCTGATTTTCGGCAAGAGACCTGCAAAAAATACGAATTTTAGCAAAAACATGTATCACACAAAATATTTGTCAAATTCCTATATGTTTAGAGTATAAATAACTTTTCTTGATTCCCTATCCAAAAACCCATAAACCATGAATTTACAGAAATTAAATCTCGATTCATCCATATATAAAAGAGCATTATTACGTACGTATTGAACTTGCACATGTAGCTGAGAGCATGTAAAAGTGATTTCATAATAATTCCATAATTCAATTTTGGCTAAATTAATTGCTCAAAGGGAAAATGTGCAGCGAGAATTTTGAGCTATGTTCGTTTAAAATCAGATGGACTGGGAAAAGTCTGTTTTAGTAAGTTGTAAAATGTGTCTATGTGTATGTGCACTTGTTAGTTAGTAGCTACATGGCTAACTAGGCACTTGTGAGATTCAGTTGGATTGTGTATGCCCAATTAGTTACCAAAGACATACATACAAAGAGTAAAACTTGTTAGCAAACTGCAATTACTGTTGATTGTTTCCTACCGAGGCGGAAAGAGCGAGAAGTGACTACATCACATCACACCCACTAATGTACACATAAACACAAATGAGTGCACATCTCGTTCATGAATGTCCCAAGTAATTTTTGCTCGGTGAACTACTAACACAGCCTAAAAGTCGTGCTAGAATATAGAGATATTATGCTCTTCCATAGTGAGTACATAGTAATATACAGAGATAGTAGCGATATATTATATTTCAGAGATGAGATATATCTGTAGGTGGGTGAAAAGAAAAGTAAGGAAGTTAAAAGTAAGAAGGGGATATAATATATCCCTTTGTTTATATTCTGTTGGCAAGTTACTACAGCGGAGCATTAGTTTTTGAAGAAAAGAGGTAGTGAAAGAAATGGCGGTGGTATTCAGCACTTACAAAGTTTTCAGATGAGCCAGTCCAACGAACATCTTATTATTTATCTCCTTCAATTTGTTTCCCGAGAGAGTTCTGCAAACAAGAACAGAAGTACATATTTATACATGTTTTCTGTCTGCAGTCAGAGTCAACTTGCTTTAAGACCATTTCACTTTCTTTTCAAAGAAACGTTGCACCATGTAAGTATTCCCTTAGTTTAAGTATATATATACAGATACATAATATAATATGTGTGTGTATGTACGTGTATATAGTCAAGTACATACAAACTACTCTGTTTGTTCATAACTCACTATTACACACTGTTGTTTTCCCCAAAGCATTCAAATGTATATATATTTCTATGTGACTGATGTGCTGTTCATTTCTATTAGTACTCACACTGAACTAGCAAAAATTCACACTCAACTCAACGCACCAGCATCAGCAGAAATGCTCAGAATATCTTTTACAAATGATTTACTCTACGGCAAATTTTCCTCTTTGCCAAAGTGTGATTTGAGCCGTTGTAGTTTGGAGCAAAGTGTTGTTGTTGTAAAAAAGTGAAAACTAAATCACGCACTTAAACGCTAATCTTACGCTCAGATACGACTATTACTCCAGATCATAGAACTTACTTATTTCCCTTCTTCTCATTGCTAACTATAACATTGCCATTTAAGTATAAACATTGTATTTCATTGCACATCATGTTTCTTTTTATACTCTTCTACCGCAAATCAGTTCTGCACTGTGCACATCATATATTATCTCATGACTATGATTGGTAGTAGTTGCTCACACAGGGGCTATACTCGTCTATGCTTGTCAAAAACTTAGTTTCTGTCTGTATAGATGTGATTAGCCATTCACTGGAAGAATATGTGATAGAAAGACCAGAAAGAAGAAAGAGCTGTGCGAAGTTGCCGTATTATAACAAGTGCTACAGTATCAGAGAGAGGAGTAAAAACTTTGGTTGACTACTAGCCCTCACAAGCTGCAAACTTAAAAGTAAGTCTGAAAACTGAAACCATGGAGAGATAGTAGTAATAGAAGGAGTCGTAGTGAAGGAAGGCAAAGCTGTCACAGTCTTCAAAGTACTTTGAACACTTTTACTTCCTTGTTATTGAAAAAGGTTCACAGAACAACAGAGACAACCGTCCGGACTAACTCCAGTAAGATTTCGACACAATAACAACACAAGCACAGTATTTTAGCTTTGTGCAACATTACCATGAACCTGAGACTGAGCAACTGTACTGGTAAATTGAAAAAACTTAGTACTGCTTCTTACAGGTCCTACTTTGTGTGGGTAATACCTTTACTCCAGTCGACGACATGAGTCTTGCACTAACATTAAAGTGGTAGGTAGTATTGGCAGATGAAGTAGTAGTAAGTCACTAAGAGCTGAATCTATGCAATGTGTTATAGAAATAGCATTAGTAAGTAGCAGAGTTCTTTCGTAGATAGTCAAAATAGTATTAGCCATCCTATACATAAGTACTGCACAAATTGAGACAAGAAAAGCCTGCATTAGGAACACGAAAACTTTTCCTTTTTCCATTTCGGACATGTGAATTATTCATAGAGACTTTTATTCATCCATCCATCATGTAGTTGGCAATCAATTCAATTCACCATCCTTCCCTTCTTTGTCCTCTCTGCTCCGTCAGACACACAGCCAGGTCTTTTATACACGTACAATAGTCACACAGTCACTAGAAGACTAGCTAAAAAAGTCATGTCCCATCCACACACACTACATCTTACACTCACAACCAAAAAACCACCACCACAATGTTTCTTCAATCTCAACCCATCTATCTCTGCAACACAATCCCAACCAAACTTACACATCCATCCAGCTTCCATACTCATTGCCTATTTACTACTACCTGCACATCGTCTCAGATTACGTCTCCAGTAGGTTGGACTGTCCGTTAGCAGCCACAACTCGTTCATATAGATATATAATATTTTTAATATTATAGTTAGTAGTTGGGTAATACTACTATATCATATTTATATAATAAGTTTATGTAATAAGTATTTGAATCTCCTAACAAACTTTTTTATATGCGTATCAAAAGTCACAGTCGTCAATCCAAAAACCAAACTCTTTTGTTTCCTCCCACCTTTCTCGATAGCTGTTTCATTAGTTGGAAGTACTTTTATGATTTCTTTTCGTCACAAAAGCACATCAGTCAATATATACTTACTGCAAATATTCACACTGATTCTATGTTTTCTTAAAGCACCACTCGCAAATGTATTATTATTATGTCATAGTCATATACTTAAATATTCACAATAATAAATTATTAAGTTTCGTAAAGTTATATGCGAATCCTTTGTGTGTGTGTCCGTCTGCATGCACGATAACTCTAAAAAGGTTTGAGATATAAAATTACTTCTTTGGTACGAGTATTCTATAGGTCCGTAGGAAGTCGAAGTTCGAAGATTGAGTCAATCAGTGAACTCCTTGGTCTTTGACACATTCAATTTGTCTTTGTATAAATACTACTACTTATAAATATCGCTCCGATATAGGTTACGTAATATTACTATGTCTGTGAAAAATTCATATGTACATTTTCACAATATGAAAGTCAAATGAAAACTTACATATTTCAATTTTAATTCGAACATTCAATAATATTCAAAGTCCACAAAATTGTTTTGTACATTGTCGAGTCGACTCACGATCAAAAACAATTTTTAGTTTGGCTTTTACGAAACTTGTATACTCCATTGCCAGGTGGTTTATCAGCATGTCAGCGTATAATATAACATATAAAATATATAGTAATAATATTATTGTAGTAACACAACAATGCAATGCAGTTTGATTTGGCTTGACATTCGGCCTTTCTCCTCGTTAAGTTTAAAACTAGGTACACAATTAGCAAAATGCTGCTTTCAATGCATTTCTACTATATAGTTAATATTATGTGCAAGTGTTCCAATACTCATCATCATCGTTGCGTTTCTCCGATTACATGATAAATATTGTAAAAACATTTGCATAGGGCAGAGACGCAATATACTTCCTTTGAAATACTTAATAATAATATACACTAGAAATAATCATAGGTTGGAATTATTACGCATGTCATTATGATGGTCATGCATGACAACTATACATGACGGATTGCTCAATGCTAACTACTCTGCCTACTTGAAT
Organism: Pogonognathellus flavescens; assembly: GCA_019776165.1. NCBI lineage: Eukaryota > Metazoa > Arthropoda > Collembola > Entomobryomorpha > Tomoceridae > Pogonognathellus > Pogonognathellus flavescens. The sequence continues at coordinate 29,564 of JABASD010001663.1, forward strand.
GAAAAATTGCACTGCTAAAATTTACACAGCAGATGATTTAATAAGATAAACAAAGGCACAGACATTGCGTGCCCAAATATCTGTTTATGTGTAGGTATGCAAAGTTTACATGCTATATGCATATTGGTAGGATTGCCTACGTTATTATTATTTATTTAAATTCTAGCAGATAACAATTCAAACGTAGTCATCAAATTAATTCCAATGAGCCCTCGTTTCTACTCATCATCATTTTCCTTTCACACATTCTTGTTTACGATCCCTTGTTAGCACAAAAGCATGATGGAAACACACGTTAGGCATTAGCCCATGTTTAGTTTATCTTCCAGAATGTATAATGACTATCAAGGTATACACAACACTATCAACAAAGAATTATTAATTTAAAGTGCATAACATTAAATGTAACTTTAATTATAAAGTCTCTAGATTGCAGTATTTCTGTTTATTAAACTTCAAAGTTAATTAACAAGCTGAAGGTGAAATCAAAGAAACTTCTGTAACTAATATCCGTTTCTATGTAGAAATGGGGAGTGAAGTAAAGCTGAAATTCACAATGACGGCATTTTACACTTTATAACCTATGTGTTTAGTAAAAGTGCAGTTTTTTCTGCATAATCTACCAAAGCCCCATTTTCAGTGTGAAAACATCTTAACGATGTTAAAACATTGAAAATACAATACACAATTATGTCAACACATTTGTGAGTAATTGAGTGTAAGAGCTTATAAGGTTGGTTTGTATTATATGTCAAGGCACGAGTTACTTAACACGAGTCGCGAGGTTCGCAAACGCATTTCCTTAAAAGGAGCAATAGTGTGAAGTTTGTTTGGTTGAACGGTATGATGGTAGTACATGGGAAAAAACAAGTATCATGTGTGGAAATGCTACACAGGAAATATACATGGCACAAAAGAGCGTGATTGCATTACATGGAGTGTATAATGAAATGATTAGTTCACTTAACGATGTATTTAGTTATTTTGTTGAAAGGAGGTGATTAAGCTTTGGATTTGACTTACACTTCAAGAAGGGCAGAAGCATCACGGAAAGCTCCATCCTCAATAGCAGAAATTCGATTTCCACTCAGGTCCAGCTTTTGCAAATGGGGCAACAATGGAATCCAGCCGTTTCTTACTCGGCTCAGGTCGTTCCCTGACAAAATCCTATTAGTCAAAAGAAAAACACACAAAAGATTTAATTAACAAGGGTAAAATTAAGTACTGTACTAACTATTCAGGTATCTTCAAAAAGGTTACGGGGTCACTTGTGGGGTCAACCAATTTCGCTGAACAAGAACATATAAATGGGTTCATCTTATCGATTTTTATGAGCCGGTTCTACGAAGTAGTGTAAAACCTGGTGTAAAGCATCATTACTCTTCGTACTTAAGTACAAATGTTTAAAAGATTTGTTCTCAGGTACACTTAAGGGAATCAAAGTTGAACAGGTAGAATGTTTGTGTGCGTCCCGCTAGGCTATCCATTACAATGCACATGGACAACTGCGATCCACACTAAATTTATAGCTCTTAACTCTTAACAGAAACTGGAAAACTAGAATATACTCAAGCTTTCAGTCCAGATTCAATTGCCACAAATCTGTTAGCTAATACAGATAGGTAAATGTACATACTGAAGATATTCAATAAATATCTATCCAGCATATTTCATTAAGTTTCGTAAAGAAATTTAATGTGAATAAGTTGTTTGTCTGTCTGTCTGTCCGCACGACCAATAGAATTTTGTGATATGACACCCAACAAAAGGTCAAAAGATACGAAACATTTCACTGATAGTCTCTTCTGACCTTAAAGAATCCGCAGTATAAGAATGTATAGAATATAAGTCAGTATTCACAGAAAACCCAGAATGAGTGGGCTAATCGTCTCTGTGAGTGAATCTCTTTGAAAGTAGAGTTCTCAATTAGAGCCAAACACAGAATTCCATGCCAGACTTGATCCAAATAAAATCGTATTAGTAAATACAATGCAGATTAAAGTATACAGAATACACCATCACGGTCAAAACATACCAATACAATGTATTGAAGTAATAATAGTTAAAGTTTACTGCTCGGTGTCTATCCAAAAATAAATAAACCATTGACAAATGGATGTAAGAAGCATCGACTGAGGGGAAGTTGTCGCAAATTTTTGCTATTTTTGAGAATTTTTTCAACCTTTTATCAGATTACAGAAATGAGTAAATTGTTCCCTGGCCCCTGTATACGGCCTTGTGGGAAAATTACAGTTTTTTTGCAACCCTTTTGCGGTATTATGTAGTTACAATGTCAGAGATCGTGAAGAAGTTACCGCTGGACCCCAACTTAGCCTTCCAATAGACCACTGGCATACTGGTACCAAGTTAGTTATAATCATTATCTCAAACCTTTCTTGAGTTATAGTGCAAACAGACAGACTGACGGACAGAATTGTTCGCATAAAACTATCTACCTTTTATAAATACATATAAGAAAGTCGTGAAGAAGACGTTGTACAAATAGTTTGCACAGCTCTATTTCTACAAAACTATACATACCTATATACAACAAGAAAGTAATTATGTTTGTTTGTGCATACAGAACACTATAGAAATTCTACTACTATTACAGAACTTTACTGATTGTAAGTGCAATGTATTGTTATACGCATTCTATGCCTAAGCTACCTATGAATTGTCCCATTTGGGATTGGATATACTAGTACACAGCGTAAGGAGGTAAGTTAAGTGGATATAGTGGTTGAGAGGCTTGGGAGAGAAAGAGAGGGAAGGAATGGATGGAATGGGATGAGCAGGGGTTAAGTTAGATGATTAGATAGATTGCTGAGCACGTGTTCTGTTGTTACGGTCGTCTCTTCGTTTCTGTGTAGGTACTTTATTTACAATTGTGTGTACAAAAGGGTGGTTTACAAACATATATATACTTCTTGGAAAAAGAAGCAGCGATGTGTAGTATCTCTCTTTCTGTTTCTGTACACAGCACATCTTTGTATAAATAGTTTCGTAGGGAAAGACAAGGAAGGAACTTTGATTCCAATTGGAAAATCCAGTATAGGGGTACACAAGAGAAGAAGAGAGGGCAGTTTACTTACAGATGAGTAACTTGTTCAGGGAGATCTTGAGGAACTTCACGAAGTCCTTTGTTGGAGCAGTCAACCGTGCTACCTTCGCAAACACATTCAGCAGGACATTTCGCATCGGAGCATTCATTCAGCCAAGCCGTACTATCTTCCTCATCGCCTGCAACACACATACAAACAACAATCAAATCTTCTTGTCTTTCTACGTTCTACGTTAATACATTTCCTTCTTATTTATTATTTAGATCGTCTTCTTGCTGTACAAACACTTGACTTGCTTTACTTATCTTGAAGCAGACTATTTATTTGAATTATTTCATAGTAGGTATATATAAAGCACTGCAGCTATATACGGTTGTAGTATAACTAGGTCTAAATCTACATATTAAAGTGTATACTGATCCAAATATGAAAAGTCAAAATTTTGCATAATATATTCCTTGGTAAACAATTCATTGCAGTTCATTCGCATTATAATTTCAGCACAGAAGAAGTTTATCATATTTTACATGAAATTCATAACAGATTATACGTAGGTAGGTGCACAAGACACACATGCATGTGTAATATGCACATCATAAAAATGTGGGATAGGTGGGTATATGAGGAATGATACATTAATTCACGCTTTTCAACACTTGCAACTACGCACAATATAAATATGTCAGTTAGTTTTCTAAAGCGTAATTTAAAGTTTAGGGGTGATATGTTTTTGTAATGTTGTAGTAGTTAGCATTATAGTATACAAAATGTGTGTGAACTTCATCAGGAGTTTTAAAATTCATATAAAGCTGCTATAATGTGGCTCATGATTTGCATGTAGGCAACATGACTATAATATTCTGTGGAATGAATAAGTCTATTACAGTAAGCATTTCAGTCGCCCATATAAGGACGGTCGTACTCCTTCTAATCTCCACATGAAAGTCCAAATTATGGTTTCGAGAATGAATCTCGGTTTAATGAGTTTCATTTCGTAAGCACGTACACCTCGTTTGACCACATTAACATGTCCATATATTTTAATAAAAGTCTTTCCCCACTTCACTCTTTAATTTCTTCACTGCCCTTGACAATCTCCAAGACTTCTGGCACTTCGTAAATTCTTCCTAAAAGGGAAAAATCTCCGTCGCTCCTGTCGAGCATGTCGTGGCTGTCAAGCTCATACCCAAATCATTGTAAACTTAAAAAGCATTAACCATCAATGAGAATGTAAAATCACTTAGGTACTTATTTACTACGAAGGCAGATGAGTAGAATATTCATGATACTACTACAATAATGTAATTACACAGTTGTGTACTAAAACATAAGTGAGCTGTAACGTAATTGTTTTCTTTATGAAACTACTATAAAACAGTATCAGTACAAACTAATAAACGCAGCAACTACTCTTACATAATAAAGTAAACTTAAGTGAATATAAAATGTTCAACGGTTACCTTCGTTTAAAAAGCAATATTTAAATTATTCAATGAAATTCTGCTAGTATACAAGAATTTTTTAATTATATTATTATTGCCTAGATAATTACTAATCTATGCAAAATCTAACCAATTTTGCTGTAATTGAGCAGAAATGATAATTTTCCGGAATATGAATTTAATTTTTTTATAAATGTACCATGTACCAACTGTATTTAATGTGCCTGAAAATTATGCTTGTAAGAAATTTTAAATTATAAATACATTAGGTTGAATTGCACGCATCACGCAGGAAAAGTAGGATAGCGGTGGTAGAGAAACATAGTAAATCAAGATAATGTCATCTACAGTTGTAGTAGGTAGTTACAAACTGAGATTTCATCTCTTTCTTCATTAAGCTCAAGTATTTTCAAAAGACTATTCATATAAACTTTACAACATGTTAACAATACGAAACAAGATGTGTGATTAAGCTCAAAGTTTTTCAGCTTTCATTTCATTTCTTTCACAGGCTTCTATTGGTGCAACTCAAATATAACTCTGATATACTCATTCCACATAGAATGCTAGGCAGGGTTTATATTAGTACAAATTGACTTGTATATCTTTATCTTGCATTATGTATATTTTTAAAAGTGCTAGGGGACCATAGGGATGCAATGCTCTCATTTCAGAAGAACATGAAAGCAAAGAAAAAATGTGATACAAAAAGGCAAGCAAGAAACACTCCAAGTGCTGAGGCACTAATGACAGTATAATTCAAAACAGCCCAATCTGCAAAGACGATCAAAAGAACCCAGAAAATGTTACATTACAAACAAGTATAAGGTTGAGCTGTAAATGAAGTCAGCAGCAGCTCAACTAAATAAACAGAGAGACAGACAGAAAACATTTCCGAGTGAGAGAGATAAAGAGCGAGACTGACAAAAAGAAAAAGAAATATATCGGGATTATTTTTTCTTATAGCATTTACCTATATTTGTACTCAAGGTGGAAAGATTCTCGGTCAAATGGAGAATTTGATGCTTTTGACGGTACACATACTCAATGGTATTAAATAATCAATAACATCAAATAAACCAGAACTACTCAAATCCGTAAGGATTTAGCAGCTGTTAATAATTTACCAGTAAATTCACTCAGGCTTAGAGTGTAATACCCAGTTTTCCAGTATTTTTCATGGATTCAACAAATAAACGTCTACAATGATGAAAATAATAAAATAATAAATAGCTCATGCATTTCTCTCAAAAGACTTCAATAAATCGCACTGTGTTCATTTAGAAAATTAACTGACATGCCAACATGATATTATGTTTGCAGGGTGTTTCAATCAAAATTAGTTACGGTATTTGTACTCAAGTTAGCATTCGACACAATAGTGTGTACTAGTACTGCATTATTAACAGGTAGCATAAAAAGCACGCTATACTTTCGACTTGGGAGTTTATTAACGTTCCTCTACCCGCTGATGCAATGATGGCTTTTCTTCTGTCGGAGCTTGAAGTTAATAATAGTGCAATTAAGGTTACCATTGTAAGTTCAATAACGTTTAGCGCCTAAGCCTTCAATTTTCTACTCTATATAAGTATGCCTTTTATGTCTAGCTGAGCTGATCGTTCTCAAGTTACGGTATATATTCAATAGAGAAATCAACAGTTCATTCTACTATCATTATTCCATTCAACTACTACTATTGCCATAATTGTACCAACATAAGATCCAATACCTTAACCTACATAACTCCCTTTGAATCTTATTGTGCAATGTAAAAATACGTGCAAAATACTTCCCAAGATCAAGAATCTTAGTTTGTGGTTTGATTCGCACATTTGTGTGTTTGCAATTTGTAGACAATGTACTTTGATTAACACTGCACGGTCAGAAGATATCAAATCCAATCTTAAAAATGGTAAAAGTAGTTTTGAAAATTTGTTTCAATGTTTTTCAAAACCCAATCCTTATAATTATGAAATAAATTTTAGTATAAAATACGAATATTAGTTATTCACGAGTATATTTTACAAATAAAACAATTCATAACTGCTTCATAAAGTTATTTCTTTGCAAATGAAATAAAAACAAAAAATGTTGTGATTGTCACGGAATTAAAGAAGGAGGTATGTGATTCCTGAAGCTGAGCTATATGCTACAACGCAGAAGATGTCTACTAGACTTGGGAACGGGCTCGATTTTTCGAGCCCGACCCGAACCCGACCCGAAAAATGGGAAACCCGAACCCGACCCGAACCCGTTTCAAAAGAAAAAAAATATAGCCCGACCCGAACCCGACCCGAAATATATTAAACCCGAACCCGGCCCGAGCCCGTTTTAATGGGAAAATAATAACCCGAACCCGACCCGAACCCGTTTCAAAGGATTGAAATTCTCAAATTGCCCACTCTCACTAAAGAAAAGACTACATATTATACTGGAGATAGACA
>JABASD010001664.1:0-36513 GCA_019776165.1 Pogonognathellus flavescens
TCCAACCCAACCCAACCCATTTTTAATGACCTTCGAAAAAACTGAAACCCAACCCAACCCAAATCGGATTGGGTTGACCCAATTTCTGGGTTTTGGGTTGGGGGCCGGCCTCTAGTATATACTAGCCACTACTGTATGCATTACACAACTCAGAATTCCACTCTGCTACCGGCAACGTGTACTTTATGTCTTTCCAATAATGCGACGCAATCAGTAACTCAATATTATTGTGTGCTAGAAATAATATCTGTACAGGTCCACCATAGGACGTTGAAACTGATGAGGCTGTAAATGAATATTAGAAGACTGGGATCTGGTATCTGTTCATGCGATCACTCGGCCATAATATATAGGAACGTGTGTGAGTTGTCGTCCTGTACAAAGACAGATGCAGATGATGGAACTTGATCATCCTCTGCCTTGGAAATACCTCTGCAGTTAAATAAACTACAGTAGAAAAGCATTAACACAAATGAAAAGGTTTCGTCATCTTTGTGCATTGATCACAATGATCACACAAATAATTATATTTACATTTTACTAATACATTTATTTACTACAGAACAAACAGTGTCAGTTTACACTGCAGGCAAAGCACATTACTGTAGTAGTCAAAATTCTCGTTTTTCAAAGAATCCGTATTACAATTCAAGAAAGCACGCTTTTTACAAGTGATTTATTTCTTGTAGAAGTCAGAAGAAATTTTATTGAGAAAAAATGATTAAAAGTTGTGAAAAGATTTGCAAAAAATACGTGAGTGTGTATTAGTACTAGTGCGGATTGGCAGAAGTAGGGAGAAGACGTTTGAATAATGCAGAGTGGAGTATTTGCATACGGTACTAGTAATAGGAATAAGTTAGCTCATTGAATATTTTATGAACTGTTGTTTTTCAGGGGCGTTTTAGCATGAAATAATTACAAGTTTGAGTCTGTTGAGAGAAACTGAATTTAAACAGGGGTTGATTTTCAAGTCTTTCCTTAATCACAATCATCAGTCGTCACCCACCCAGTCAGTCATTGTATACAGCTAAATTGTAATATTGATGAAGCCTTGAAGCAATTCCACTTATTATTACTAATGCTGCTCCATGCAATACTCGTTCCAAGTAGCCTCTCTCGAGAACTCCACACTTTACAGTGGTCAAAGCTATTTACTGCTCTGTGGCCATTTACTGTGTTTTATACGCTCATTTTTGTGCACGTTCAAAATGTTCAAAATGCAAGTCCACGGTTCAAATCTAAGTAAGTGCTATATTCACATAAAGATTCAGCTTAACATGTACCATCCATATAAATCGCAGTTTATTGATTCGTCATGTCTTTGAGGAAAAAATGTACAAGAATTGGACATGCAGCTACTAAATTTTGTATTATTTGCATATACAGCTAAACAAATGAATGCGATGCATACATAATGTACCAGTTTGCATGTATACTGTTAAAATGGAAATAGAAATGTGAAAAGTAATAAAAACGTGAATTTTACAACTACTAGTAGTAGGTACTTGTATACAAAGTTGTATCTCCAAGATGCACTGCCTTAAAAAATCAAGGTCAGACTCATTTTTTAGTTTTTCTATTTGCAAATAAATCAATCTCGGGACTGAGCGTATTTTATGGCTTTCAGTTGGACATTTTGACATTTTGTTCTTAAATTTCACATATGGACTGAAAATTAATGCATAAGACTCAAACTTTACATGTATGGTTTTTTACAGGAAAAATTGAATGGTATATGGTGGGAGTTAGTATTAGTACTTCATATTGACTAAATACATTTGAATGCAGAAACCACAAAATGTTTATTACAAATGAAGCATGCCGTGCGTGCGTTTGGTTGTCTGACAGTCAGTAGCATCCTCAGTAGAATTGGAGAATAGAGAGATGCACAATGAAAATATGAGCAATACTTCGGCCCACTCAGTTGAAAGTAATAGAATGTTAAGGGAAGGGTTCGAGATGCAAAAAGCTAATTTCCAATTGATTATTTTGTCCCTAATGAACTGATAGTAATGAGCCTCACTCACAAACAAACAAACTTTTACGCATTATTATTATCATTACCATCTAAGTCTTCTTCTGACTTACTTTTTACTACAACGAGTTTCTCTGTGCATTTTAATGTTTGTGTGTGCGTACAGGTTCATGTGACGAATCCACATGCCTTCTGCCTCTTCCATTTATTTATTTACTAAGGGCAATAACATGCAAACCCAACACATTTTTCCTACACCGGCATGGCATGGCATAAATACCTTCGGCTCTTCATTTTCATACGTGTAATTTACAATATTGCATTTTTGGCAAATTGATTAATCAATTTAGGTTAATCAAATATCTCAAAATGGAGATATGCATTAGACAAATGTCTCAGAATCTTATTGAATGACCAAACAAAATATGTACAGCTAATAAATACTAATCATTACAGTTTGTAAAGTTAAATGAGGAATATGCTCAAAATGGTGTGTCTCATAGTCATAAGTCGTAAGAACATAATTTGTCAAAAGATAAAGAGAGATAAAGATATAATAGATTTAAAAAAAATAGCGAAGTAAAATATTTTCCTTCGCTCATAGCAACAATGTAATTAATATTTCTACTAAAAAATTATTGCTACTGAAGCAAATCGAATTTTTGTATGCATTGAACACATTAAATATGTTGCAGAATTTTATGTTTAAAAATATTTAAATTATTTCAACAATCAAACTCAAAGATATTAATTAAAGCGCCACTACTCGGCTTGTCCGTAGCAAATATATGTACAGTGCGTAGTAAGGTTTAAAGGGACACGTATCTGTGTACAACAAGGAGATAATAATCGCTACTCTTATTTTTGTAGTTTGTTAGTAGTTTAATGGATGTCTTGGTATTATCTACATTGGTGTCTGTAAGGATGAATCTCTGGATATTTTTCATCTTCTGTAACAGAATCTACATGCAAGAGGTGGTATCGATAAAGGAGTGGAAATAATGTTTAGTTGTACGGTAGCAATAACAGTAGCTGCAGGTTATGAGATAAAACAATTGCCATCGCCAAACAACTAATCTTCTGCAGCCACAGAGTGCTAGCAATTGACGGGTTTCATTTTTACTGCTGAACTTGATACATTATGAAGGATATTAGAAAAATATAATTAAAAAACTACGGTTAACTTCAGTACAGAGTTTAGAGGAATGATGCATACATTTGTTTCTGCTCTACAACCTTTGTAAACATGAATGAATTCATTTGTACAAAGAAACCAACTGGTCAAAACCAGGCGTAAATAAACATCACAATTTCGTAACAACCGTGAATAAGAACGCACTATAGGTACTATATATACTTTTTATTTTGACAATGTTTTAGCATTTTAGAAATCCAACAGTTACATCGTAGTGTGTCTGCATTGTAGTCGTTCTCGTTGCTACAACAAAATCAAACCTCATCAAACGATTTAATTTCAAAATATGTAGATTCTATACAAAGTAGAAGTGTCAAAGCTCAAGAATGAGCCGATTGGCCTCATATCAGAATTTAGCCTCACAGAAGACCTCAATAGTAGTATACGTAGCAAATTTGAATAAATTATCTCAAACCGTTCTTAATACAGACGGACGTATACAGACGGACAGACAGAAGGACAGAGTTTTTCTATATAAACATCTTACGACGTTCACACAAAACAGACAGAGTCATCGTAGAAATGATTTTGTAATAAATAGCTCCCGAGTCAATAAAGAAGCAATGGAAATGCATTTGAGGAGTTTGGATTGATCTCTGAAGTGGAAACACATTAATTCTCTAATGTTGAGTAAATACGAATATCAGATTTCATTGTGTGTTCTTCTCACATTGTCTTCTGTCAGGTCTCCGTGCCCCACGGAGAAACACTTCAACTCTACTCCATTCATTTCCTTTATACAAATACCTCAAAAGTTAACAAACACACAGAAAAGCAACCCTAATTTCATTTTCCCCTATAGAATGACAAAGAGACAATTTGTACACGTATATAATGTACATCATATACAAATGGTATACACAGAGCAAGAAATCATTTGCCAGTGAAATTGTAGCGTGCGGAAATTGTATTTAAAACCATACAACGCTTCTTTCGCTTCAATTACAGTTCAAGACATGTCTCCCTAATAGAAACAGAATAAAGTGTGAAAATTGTAATTAAAATCCAAAATGCTATAAGCTATAGTTTACAATGCCACATACATGTATGTATATTATTATGACTGGCATAGAATCACTGTCACTACGTTAGTAAAGCGAACAACAAAAGATGTTTATGTAAGTCATGTCTATGTATAGGACTTAATTGTATTTGCCTTCTCAAAAGATTTTTAAGGATGATTCTGTACTCAGGTCTGGTTTGTTTGTTGAAACTGTGACTGGGTAGTTTGTAGCTGGTCTGTGTGTGTGTACGAAAGTAGGAATAATAAACTGTGGGTTAATGAATGTTGTGTAGGAGTGAGAGAGCTATTTAACTGACATTAATGTTCAACTCACACACAGAGACACAAAACACTGAGAGCAACAAAGTACTACATGTAGGATGATGGCACAGTGTGTTATAAACCGTGAACCTTTAATAGGAAATCTTAAAAAGCCATACAATTTATTAAGTTCACAGACTACATCAGCAACAACCGCACAAATGCAAAGACAAACAAAGTTGTGAACACAGAAATTGTTATGGACGAGGAAAACCAAAATGAATTTGCATGACAAACTGTTGCGTAGTATTTACGTGCACAACAAATACACAAATAAATAACACTCTGCCTACGAAGCTCCACCATGTAAAACATATTTATTGTCGTATTCATTCTTCGTGTGCAAACCAACTCAAAGCAAAGTGCTCACTTATTGCTAGTATTAACGCTAAATCAATACACAATGCTCACGTACGTATTTCCATGTGATTTACAACGCAAAACACGAAATGGACACACCACAATGTTTAAAATTAGTTTTGAATTCATTTCACAAGTTTTGCTAAATGAATATTCACGAAATGAACATGAAAAGAACTAGAGCAGCTTTAATAATGTGACTGATGAATGCACGATGTTACAAATATATGCAGAAATTTTCTGTCAGGATACACAGTAAATGTGATGCAATCGGACAGGAAGTATACACGCGGTGGTAATACCTATAAATATAACATCTGATGGTACCCTTCGTCAAAAAAACATTTTTGTCAATTTTAACAATTTTACAAAATCATTTAAAACAGCCCTCGTTATATAAATGCATTTCATAAAGCAAAGTGCACACCCGTATTCGATTCCATTGCCCGCATATATAAATATTTCCTCCTAGCACAAATCACAATGGCGCGGAAGGATTACTTGAGTCGGAACTATAAATGGTCCACCCTGCTATTTTAATTTCTAGATGGTTTCTTATAAACTGCTATTGAATTTAACTACAATTAAAGCACGTTTTATTCTTTGTTTCTCTCATCAGACAAACGAAATGACCTTCCTGCTTAAAATTGTTTACATTGTACTGACGCATGCTAATGTAACATAGAAATTACATGCAACCACTACTAACTATAGTAAATGCCAAATATGAAGACTAACTACAACGATATAGCAGGGCTATGTTTATTCAAGGCATGGTTTGAGTACACTATCGGCATTTGTTATGTAAATGTGTAGAATTGTAGTGAGTATGTTGTCAGCGTTTGTATTCTCCTGCTGTCTGGGTTGGTCCTCCTCCGAAATAACATTTGTTAAGTGTCACTTGCTCTTTTTTCAGCAGAGTACAACAGACTGGAGAGTCATGGAGGAAAATATGAGAAAATGAAGCAATATTTAATGTTGTAGCAGTCCTACCTTTGTTTGCATGTATTTTCTGAAGGTGGTGCAATAACTGGGCAGCATATCAACACACCATACACTGCGTAAAAGCTGAGACAGATGAAGGCAGTGTAATATTGGATGGAGTATTTCTACATTCTACCTATATAAGGAATTAGGTGTAATAGTTATAAAGAGACGGGATGAGAGATCTTGGCAGGGCCAGAAGAGAAGAGGAGAAAGAGGGAGAGTCCTGTCTGAGTCCAGTCGTAGACATAAGCCGTGGAGTTCATTATGTAGAGACGTACAGTCAACTTAAATGTCATTTTGGGGGCAGCCATGGAGTTGGAGTTGGTGCAAGCTGGCAAGGCGGACGACTGACACACCCTTTTCTGTATTTCGATACGTTCACTTCCTTTTTCAAAATGAACATTCATTCCATGTATTCACACAACCCAACCAAAACCTAAACCACCACACCATTCCCATAATATTCTTACATTGCAGCGTGTGGAGTAATCCACAGACTCCAATCCCATCCACACTCTCACATCCTAATCAGCATTTACATACAATTTTATCAACTTATTCACAACAAATCTTATGAAAAGAATTCTCCAGAATTAAATAAAGACATTCATATAAAAACTATTGTATAACTACATATAATATTATATCTTGTGTGTAAATATTCAAGTTTACTCTGAGGCTATGATATATTATTCTGACAGTGTATGCAATGTGTACTATTCTATAATATTATATCTATCATGAGGCTAATAACATTATAAAGGCATTAATACAATGACCACAATATTAATGATAAGCCTTTAACATGCATTGTGCACAAAAGATTACAGCCTACGAATGAGTCGTCTAATTTACTTTATGAGAGCTCACTAATTATGTGCGGCATTTGTAGAATCTATTTATTAACACATTAAATATTTTATATTACCAATCGTGTGTAATAATTTCGTCCGTTTTATTTCAACCGTGTTTTTATCATCCATAAATCATGAGTGACCACACAGTTCGTTTGCTTTAAAGTTAATATGGATCTCTAAGCAGGTTTCAAACTAAGAAATCATTGTAGAATGGAAAGACAATGATTTCTGCTTTGAACATTTGTCGAAATCTGCTCTAATCAGACGAATCTTATTGGGAACGGCTGGATAATAATAAAATCATCTATAATCTAAAATTTTAATGCTGTTCATGAACATAAATAATCTACTGACACAAACATTTTAGCTAAGCGAGCTATAAAATTTAGGTTAATCATTAACATATTTCCTGATTGCAATTGCCATTTAGCGAATTCATTAAAAGTTTTAGTGCACCACAATGAAGGGATTTGATTATTTTCTGCAGGTATGTGTTATGACATTTAGTGCCACATGAGATGAGAGGTTGCTGTGTGTTGCTACCTTGCACTTTGCTTCTAAATTCCCATTCCCTATATAGTAATATATCATCGATACTTTTTAAGGGAGACACAGAAGAAAACACAATTCACAAGTCTGAGACTGCACACGGCGTTCTTGGTTTTATGACGCGTATGAAATTTGAGTTGATTAATATTAGCGTCATTGGCATTGTTATGATGTGGACTACCTATATAGTCAAGTCAAGTCAAGCCAAGTGAGCTGAAATCAAAATTGTGAACAATCCCATCATCATACGCGAGTTTTTAGGTGAGGAGGCTGCAGAGCAATGCAACACCCTGAGAGTGAATTATGTGCTGTAACTGTGCAACCATTTAACGTCCATGTCGTCGCCATCGTCATTGTCGTGGTCGTCGTCAACGTTATATTATGCATTGTTGAATAAGCACATGCTCTCTATAAACTCTTATTAGTATTATTATTATCGTCATTGTTGTTATACTAAATAATCGTTTTGAGCCACAGTATAAAAATGCTAATACCACCACTACTACCACTACCAACCTCTCTGCCACTCTGCATTTGCCACAATGACACTAAGGCTGATAATAATAATATTAGTGCTGAACTTATATCTCGTAACGAGCTCTCCATCATGTGTGAGACAAAGTACAAGGCAAAAGTGTGCATGTATTCTTTATTCTTACTTATAGTGATAATAGACACACAGATACACGTTGCATGTACATATGTGGAAGTATTAGGAGTATTATAGAGTGCGATAGGTACATTGATGTGGAGTGTCGTTGGTGATAGGGAAGGAGCAGCGAATATGATGAAAAAGTTGAATTGAAGCTATAAATGTACTCGTTTGTAATGTAATGGGCTACAGTTCGTGTTCCCTTGTCGTTTCTTGTGAGATGAAGCTTTATGAGAGCTTTGGCTTGCTTTACATTTCCATCTCCTGTAGTGCAATGGATGTAATAACCCTCAGAGATTTTTCATCGCACATTTATTTTATGCCTTGTCCATGTAGTGTAATAGAATTCATGTAGAACGATAACTTATTATGTTGTGTACATCCCAACGACATCACATTACATGACAGCAGACGCAATCAAATCAAATAATCAAACCAAACACCTTGAGAAAATTCTCTAGTGGTTACAATAAATAGAGAGAAGTGTTCTGCCATCCTATAACATCCAATAATATTTATAATCCTTCCACAGCAAATCACAACTGCACACAACACACTTAACAAAGCTTGTTCCATACACACATTTAATATTCCTATATATACAACACATTCTTATATTAATCCTATTCGCTTCTAACAAACCACACGCACATTCACAGATTGATGCTGCTCTTAAATTAGCAAGCAGGGTCGTACTTGTAATAATCATAACAATAACAATCTTAATATGCAATTCTATCAATAATAGTAATAATATTGGCCCTACTGAAAGTACAGGGGGCTACTACATAACTACCACAGCATATTATTATTTTATCCTTACAATTAAACGATTACTTTTGCAGAGTATGATGCTCTTAAACAAACAAAAGGCATTTAATGCCCATCGTATAGTATGAGAATTTAAATGAAGAATCCATTAAGGACCTTTACATTTTGCAATGCGAAACCTTTTCTGTAATTGTATAAGAGACGACTATTAAAGTGAAGATTGTTTTACTTTGTGCACGCAGCTACCTCACCTGTACTCAAAACATTTAGTGCATTTTTATGAGTTAAGCCACAGCAGACTTGCTCTTGCACACATTTCTCTTACTTTGCATTGCCTTTATACACAGGAATATTAATAGTGCTTGCTATTCCACATCGTCTGAGCTCCTGCTGTTGGTTTATTCCAATGCAGAAGTTATAGTTCTAAACGAGGCTACAAATAACACCCTCGCTCTCTGTTTCTACACACTCAACCCATATAACGCATAAGATGATAGCCCAAAACTAATTCGAATCGAACACAAGTAGCAACAAACGGTTGTTCTGTTGGAAAATGAAATGTTCTAGTTATTACAGCAGTAATAGCTGGCTCCTCAGTTCACTATGTTATCAACTTTGGAATATCTTCACTGGATTCTTTGTTTTTTGTTGCATAATAATGTGTGGACGCAGACGAGTCTTGTGAGAGAGGAGAACAGCAGGAGTAACCTTAATTGGTTGATACGATCCAACAGATATTAATCTCTCACAGCTAAGTGCAATCCTAACAGTGCAAACGTAAAGATGTGTATATAGAATCTATACTAATATCTTTTCACTCTAATATTATGTATCCCTATGTATATAACTTGTACCCTTTATAGTGCTTGTGTGACTGACTCTCCGACAAACCAAAACGAATAAAGTGAAAAACAACGAAATATAATCTGACTGGCTGTGCAGAGATAATGAAACCATAAAATGATACAAGAAACAAGTACAAAGTGCTATACTAGGGTGAAATGAGTACAGTATATGATTTGCATGTAAATTGTTAGGTGGTGTGGTTTCATATTTTTAAGGGGAATTGTATTTGTACTCAGAGACCTGTAGAGACTCTCAGAGATAGAGAGAGAGAGGTATATAGTAGTATACTATAGGAGCGTCGTATACATAGACACACAGGTAGTATCTTCGTTTTATATGCAAGCAAATAATGTTTGTGGAATAATATGGATTTGTGTTTGAGTTTATGGTTTGGGAGATTTGATGAGAAGACGGTTGACTCATCTCATCACCTCGTAGATCCCCATCATCATCATCCTCATCACAATAACTCATGCAGCCAAGTTATTTTAGAAAGGCAAAGGAAAGGCAGAACAAGCCAGAACATGGCTACATGGATGAATTATGCGATGTGATCTCTGATGATGATAATGATGATGATGATGATGATAATAATGATGATGATGAGTGGAGTCTAGTTATAATTGACTTACATAACAACAAATAAATATCCTTTCCAATAACGCTCTCCAGCAACCACAACAGTCGACCTTACTCTTACTTTGCTTTTATTCTGTGGCGAGTCTTTTCTACGTTGGCCTGGCCACTCCTCTGTCCACCACTTCACGACTTCGTCTTACACCACACCACAATTATAACTTTTATCAAACACATTAAATTTCACAAACTTACATCAAGATCCTCTATAATTTCTTCCCAAGCTCCTTTCCTCCCATCCCATCACAAAAGTTTGTCCACAATCTCAAGTCCACTCAACTATCTGCAAACAGATTGCTTCGAGTATCGTCTCACAATCTCACGACCCAATGATTCCCTCTGATATTTATTTGCCAAGTCTTCTTTCAAACTTATCTCATTTGCGAGTGTGCGAAACAAGTATCTCCACAAGTATCAAGCCTTATTTCTCACGAAAATAAGATATTCCCCCACACTGCACTGTAATGAGATTTGCTATAGTTTTAAATTGTAGAACCTCCAATAGGAAATATTCCAAGGCACTTTTATATGAAAATTAAGTATTGATTTTCTCTGTTTTGCACAAAAATCTAATGCCGGTAGATGTACAGACGTGTATTATGTATACAGTAATTTATTCTGACTGTCTTCTATAAATAGACCTGTTGATTTTGGACTTGTTTGCGAAAGATACTAACGCAAGAGTGCATATAGATACACGATAATGCACATGTGCTCTTTACTTGAAGCTTTTAACGCGTAAAGAGTGAACGAGCACTTTGCTTATAGCACGTAAAACATTTACTATTATTATTGTCGTAGTTTCGGCTGTACTTTGTAAAAGTATTTTCGTACAATTCCGCAAAGATTGTATAATGAAGATATAAAGAGTGTTATTTTTAGTGTATTATGTAGAATATTATTACTGTGTGAAGTTCACCTTCAGTTCAAATTCACCATTTGCCTCTGTACTTACATAAAACCATGAAAAATCACTTTTTTGCACCACACTCTGCACAGTTCCAAAAAGAATATTTCATCAAACTGGAAACGCTTGGAAAAGTTTAGTAAAAATTTTCCCAATTTTTATTTATTTACGCATTACAGATTATTCACAGACCAGAGGAGTAGTAGAATGGTTATGTGATGGATATTTATTCCTCTCCCAAAAAATCTAATCCATACGTAAAAAAGTATAGCACAGTGGATTATGGAAGATGGGACTTGTAGTTTTCGTACGGCTGAAATGTTCAGAATTCGTTTGCGGAGACAGAATAAGACAGAGTCGTTTAAATTCAATCAGCTTGCAAATCACTGAACTATTGACAATGAAAACGGCATGTAAATCAACTTGATTACGCAATCCATGCGAACTGTATGCATATAAATGTATGTAAAACTACCCCAACTGCATTTACGCTCACTCTTCTCCTCTTACGACTTGCAAATCGCTATAGGAGTATTAATAATGTAAACTTCTGTCTGTGAACACACTCTAAGCCTTAGTCCCTTAGTTGAAAGCACAATTTTAACCAAACTTGGTAAACGTAGTTCTATGTGAAGAAATAAAGGATGCTGATGATGTTGGTGGAACAAGGTGATCGTCAAATCGTGGAGTAATGTGTCACGTTTTATTATTGTTACGTGTACCTTATGTTTACAGACTTAAGAAGGAAGACTCTGCACATACGTCACTTAAAGTACCCGGTGTAAAAAAAACTTGTGAGCTTTGAATTTAAAAAAGTATTACGTCTCTCGTGTTGGGTGAAGATTTACTAAAGCAGTGAATTTTCCTGAGGAAAGTACCGCGATGGTGGAAGTGTCCCACTATAGACGAGGTTTCTACTACCTTTGTGTAAATAGTTAACGACAATTGCACTTGTCACTGTACAAGGAACGGTGTGTGTTATGTGATGGTGCTATGGAAGCAGAAAAGTGAAGCAGACGGATGAGACAGACGTCTGTGCTCAACTGTAACCAAACAGACACTGACTGCCACTCATTCACGTTCCAAGTACAGAAAGAAGATCTCGTCGCGAGACGACCAACACAACCAGCAACAGCATTACCATCCATCCATCCATCCTACGACGACTCCTCTACTCTTCTGCTACCACACTCACTCCATTACCCTTTGCTCACACAACACACACACCCAGCCACACTCAAACTCCGTTCTCACTTAAACCTCTTCTACACAAAACTCTCCCACCAAACCAACAGTCAGTCCAAAACACTTTACCTAGTCAGTTCTTTTTCTTCTTCTTCTTCTCCTCTAAGCTTTTGCTTTGCTCTCTCCATGAAAAATCATTTCAGTATTCACTGCATTACGTTTTACGTGTAACATTCATTCAATCCCCTGTTGTTGGCTACACAAAACTCCTTTAACAAAATGTAAATACGAAATAAATACTGCTCCAAGTCCATACATACATACATGTGCTTATATACTTAGTAAATAGTTAGCATTATTGCCTACGCGTTGTGGGTATCTGCTGGTGTGGCTATGAATATTATGTGAATGCTGGATTTGCCTGTTGTAGATTTGAGTTGGATGTAATAAGGGCTGTGTGTTATGTATGGCGTGATTTGACTTGACTGTTTCTTTCTGTGTTCTGTGTGTGTGGATCATAAATGTGAATAATAATGTAGTGTGTGTGTGTGAGTGAGTGAGTGATGCTGCTGAAAGAGTCATACAGCGATAAGCTTCACACACAAACCCAAGTAATAATCTACAGCGTGAGGATAACACACACACAACTACACGTCGACTACAGCAACAACTAAGCACGAAACCCACAACCTTAATTTCAATTCTGACTTCTTAACTCTTCTTCTGCTTATCCAAGTTTTACTAAAGTTAATCTCTTGTATGGTTCTTTGTGCGGAGTAGGTGCACGAACGGCGTACAAGGAGCAATGTGGAAATTGAGCATAGAAATGCAGCAGATGTACTCATGTACCTTATAAATGTTGTTCTATGTAATACCAAGGTAAGGCTATCCTTGCTCGTTTCACAAAATCCCAACAACTCGCACACTCTTCTTACCTTTTCTTAAAACTCGGCTTATGCACTCAATGTAAAATGTACACAGTCCTTCTCTCCATACTATAATTGTCTATGTGTATATATATACCTTATATATTACTTAATGTGCCTCAATGTGAATGTATTACCAAGGTGTATTATTATATGGATTTTCTGTTTTGTCTGTGTTTACTTACTTGGCCATCCTTCTCCTGCTCCTCCTCACCTCTATACTCATTCAATCCCTACATACACTACACGAGTGAGTACTATACACATTATACGTAAATATACTCCATTATATTAATATGTACTCTCTAATGCAAATATGTGAACGTATATTATATCTTTGCAGCAGAAATATATTAAGACAGAGAAGAAGAAGATGATGATGATGATGATGCTCTGAGCTACAACTGTGGATGATCTGTACCTTTTAAAACAACTATTGCTTTTACGAGGACTTCTTCGTATTATTTCATGTTTAGCACAGCGTAGATATACACACAGATAGCACGTATACGCAAACAGAGATATCGGTAAGGAATATAAAAAGAAGTCGTATTATCATTTGCCTTTACCTTTATAAAGTATACTAAAGGTGAAGCTGACAATAATATTTTGTACGAGCTTAAATATTACATTATGTATATTATGTACAATAAACATATTATGTAGTATGCATATGATTGTAAAGGTATAGTATAGGGATCAGTCGTGTATTAACTAAATGAATGCATTGAGGAGTGCTACAAGACATGTGAGTGTTATAAAGGTGATGGTTAGATGTACACGGAGTAAACGTAGAAGAGCTGCAGCAGGTAACACATTTGTGTTATCTTGTGGTTCGACTTCATCATGAGATGAGATGATGATGAGGATGATGAGTATATAGCTGCATGTATATGCCTACGTATTATTGTACCTACATACCCATTGCCCTCGTCCCTACCTGCCTGCTTCTGTCTATACCCACATAATTACACACTGTGTCTTCAATACTCTCTCTGTGCACATAAACGCTATTTAATCTTGCTCAGCTATTAGCTAGTAGAAAATAGGAAAAAATAAACACTAATATGTATTCACACGAATCCTACACTAGTTGCTCGTGCATTTTTATCCTGGATACTATTACATGGAAAATCCTATATCATTATTGAAATATTACACATCATGCATTATTGGTTACTCTATTTTTTTGGATAACATTGCTATTACAGATGCTACTACCTGTGCATTAAAACTGGGCTTGGTCCAGCATTTTAAACTTTGATATTTAAATAAATAACTACCTAATATGAAAAAGCTTTTTAGGGAGTCTAGAATGAAACTAATTGTTACTAATAAAGGGAACTGGATAAAAATTTGCCTGTGCAGATTCTGACTGGTATAATTGGGTTTGTGTCTTTTAAAGAGCAATTACAACAATACAAAGGTTCACTTTATTTTTTTTCCATTAATGACATAAATCAATCTATTATAATGTAAAATCCACACTCTTTTTGATGACAAGAAAAATTAAAGTATATTAGTCAGCTTCCTCGTCTTCATGCTGATACAAAACCTAGATTAAAATTCATAAGAATATACCTCATTTACTACTAATGAATATGTAATTAATAAGACTACGTAAATAAAATAAATACAATGCAATGACATACCTGATTTTCAGAAAGTTAAAGTTATTTTTAATATGAATTAGTCGTATAATAAAATTTAAAAGTTAGTTTTACCAGATTAGATGCGTCCTTATCCCGACTTCATCACATTTCGAAAAATGGGAAAAGGTCCTCACGGCCGTGATACTTATAACAATTCATAACGATTTTTTGAAGTACAAGATTCCAAGGGACCTAAAGAAATATTATTGCACTTCAATATATAAAAAGAAATGAGACTCTAATAAAAACTGTCAGCTCTTACCTGCCGTTTTTCTAGTTCAGTCCTAGTGTCGGTTCGAATATTTTCCCAAGGCACATCTTGTGGCCACCAAGGCGGTCTGGTGTCTTGTTTTCCCCACCCTGGTTTCAATCTCCCAGTTGAATATCTTAGCATTGAAGGTATTAAAGTTCTTAATTGAGATTGGGTCATCTTTTCAACAGGTGTTGGAATGCCGTCACATAACTGAAATTACATTTCAATTTGCAATAGGAATATGAAAAATTAGAAAATGAGCTCGATTTATTTCAAGTGCAACATACGAGTGGAGGTAATTCATGGAGAACTGAATCCAGTGAATCCTGATGTGCAGTTTCAGGCGGAGAGTACCGTTCAAGTGCTTTATCCAAATGTTGCATCAAAGTTGGTCGCATACTCCGAACAACCTCTTCTAGAGGTTTTGATCCAAAACACGTGAAGTTTTTGTATGCTACTCCTGGTTTTGCTACGACAACCACGGCTTGGGTTCCAACAGTTGTTGTCAATTCGTCCAGAACTTTCTGAAATTAAACAAATTTTTTCTGGTTGCATAATTGAATCGTGTAAAGTGTGGCGTAAACCACGAAATTGTTAAATTACATACGATGAGTATTACGTAATAAAAATTAAGAAATTACCCTCAGTGTTCGTAAAAGTCTTGTTTGCTTTCGTTTCCTCAGTGCAGGATTTAGTTCGAACTTAAACTTCTGCATTTTCTTTTTCTTCTTTGCTGACAAGATTGCAGCTGCTACAGAAACTCCTGCTGGCCCTATAAATAAAACCAACTAACAATTAATTTTGTAATAAAAGCGACCATGGAAAAGAATCAGGAAGATTGAAATACGTAAAAGTTTTAGGTAACCGTATTAAATATTTTTACCTGAGACGATTAATTGGGCTGTGACTTCGTCTTCCATGGCTAAATTCATTAGGGCGTCCCTATCATCGTTTGTCTCAGAGGTACCATGATTACTGTCATCCAAATTTAAGGATGAAGCATCCGACATATCCTCCGCAACTTCATCGTCAGAATTGTAACATCTTGTACTACTGACAGTGACTCGGTGATCCTCTTTTTTAATTACCACCGTCTGTTCACTTTTACAAGCCATAATCGTTCAAATGGTTTCAATTTAGATGTCTTGAAGTCCTGGACGAATGGTGAGAATATTATTCTGTCAAAATGTACTTTCAAATCCAGGGGAGAAACTTTAATAAATATAATAAAACATCATTCAAACATTGACTACCGACAATTTCATTAAGACGTATTTCCAAGTTGAATGAGAAAAATATATTTTATGACAATAAAACTGAGCAACACGAAAACACGATGTGCAAACTAAAAATAGGCAATATAAATCTACCTAGAAATGTCAGTATTAGCTGTAATTTTTAATTTCATTTCTTAAATTGTAAAAAGTCAAAAATAACAATCCGTGTGCTGCTGAAGATTGTGTGATTGAGCCGACTGTATTGACTGACTGCACTCTGCTCGGCAGTCTGCACTTCGTTGAAGAAGAAATGATTGGTTTAAACTCTGCACCTGCGTGAGATTTTAATTTTAGCCGTAATGTAAAATGAAAAATTCGGCTCACCTTTTAACACAAAGTTATGGCTGATTTCCTTTTTTGACCAGGAATTCTTACGGAATTTAAATGTACATACAAGTAATAAAAAATTCCAGTGTTGAATAATATAGAATTGATGTTTAAAAAATTGTGTGTGCAGGTGGGATAGGAATAAGATAATTTTGTACTCGGTCAAAATAAATGAAAGGAGGGGGACTCAGTGAAGTCATAGTTTGCTGCCCGTTGACTATCCAAGGATAAATATTGAGTGTATCAAATACTTCTCATTTAACTTATCAATATGGAATAGCCGACAAACATCAAAACTACAAAATTAACTTAAATTAATGTCGGCGGCGATTTATCAGAAACTAGCAATTAAAAATGTTAATTTTCGAAATCGTTAAAAAACTGAGAGCCTTCGACTTTCTCGATTTTAATAACTCACTATACAAATCGACCATTCTAAATAATTCGGCAGTATTTTCGTACTGATCCAAGGTGGTGTCAATGCACTTTCCTTGTGTAAAAAAATTTGTCGATTTTGAATTTTATTTAAAAATTCGAGCTACCATTGCTCAATCCTCTGGAAACTTTTTTCACTAATTTGGATCCTACTGCAGTGTTTTTGGGTATATGAACCATAGGGGTACATTTATCGAAAACGCGTAAAAAAATTTAGTTTTCAAAGTATTTAATTGAAATTAATTTTATTTAATGACAGGTAGCTCCAAATATTTTAATATTGTACCAGAAGACTCTTAAATGTTCACTTAGATGACAATAAAAATTTGAAAATGTTTCGTGACATGACGCCGCCGGTGTCAAAGCTTCCAAATAATTTATTTGCACAGTAACTGTGGGTGGGTATGGGTAGGTACTTATTCTTTTGACACAAGGACCTAAGTGAATGCTGCGCATAGAAAGTCATTACAAGGGCTACGTTAAACGTAACAATATCCCTTCACTAATTAGTTGCAGCAATGCCACCTGCTATTCTTCAATTTTTATCAAAGGGGACTCATAAACCATAGAATTTATATTTTTTACCCCCTGTCAGAATAATTTCACATTAGAATATTGTACGCACTACATATTATCTACATTTTCTATACAGTATACGTAAACGGTGTACAAAAGTGTTGTTATAACTTTCGGGAACCCTTTTTGGTTCTAAGTATTTCTAAGCAGCCACTGTGCATTTGTAAGACCATCATTTCATTTGGCTTCAGTCTCATTGTTATTTCTACCGTGAGGATCGATGATGACTTGATGACGGACAACCAACAAAGACAAGCGTCTCCCTTAAAATGTCTTTCAGCATTACCAGATACGGATACCTTGTATTCCAACCGGGTGTGATGCTAAACACAAAATACCACTGTAGCCAAGAACTTGAAATCTTTTACAAAAGGATTGCCATCTGTGCCGACAGTTTCTATACAAATGCATGTGTGTCTTACATAATTCAGTAAAAACTGTAGTACCTACCTAATATGTAACGTGTAACGAAATACTTTATCCGCATCAACCTATATACAAATAAATAATATGCGTTTAAATTTTGAATAAAGTTTTATGACGTTGTACATAGAAATTTTGTATTAAAATTGTTTAATATCGCAGATCAATTAATTATTTGTAAGGATCCATACATATTTTCACATTATACAATTTCAGAAGTAAATGCTAACAATTAACGAGTCATAATATGCAACTTTTTCGGAGGAACACACAGGACTTTACTGCAAACAAAACTCAAAGTTTAGTTTATCTTATCGATGAATTGCATGAACTCGTCCCATTGAAAGTCAAATTTTTTAACTGCTGTTGACTGATAATGTCTTGAATTGACAAATGCAAAGTAAATATACAGTACACAATCAATGACGATTTCCAGAAAAACATTTATCTGCAGTTGTATGCACAAGATAATAATAAATAATAATATTGCAATGCTATTTTCGTAAACAATGTGACTCAAAACATCCGTCATAATGATTAATAATATGTAGTACATCGGAATATAAAATCAAACAACATGAAATAAGTAAGAGTTGCTATAAATGTAATTTAGAATCGCTGTTAATTTTGATGAAAATTAAATATAAATAAATAAATAAAATAAAAAATTAGCAATTACAAAAGTTTAAATGTCTTTAATTTATTTTAGTGACTACACTGTGCACTGCTATGTATTTTATTATCGGGTGAAGATGCTTCTTTTTTAATTAAAGAAATCTTTGTCATGTGCCTATTCAGGCATGTAAAGGTAGATTGAAGTTTTCAGCAGACATTCGGAAGTAACATGTAAAATAAAGTTATCATGTAATATTATTATAAGGACAAATAAAATTACCTTAACTTACAATTGGATTTAATAACGTTCATTAAAAACTTTAATTTGTACAGTAGACTGAAATAAAAGCTATTTCATTTTCGTATATTGATTTTGCATGGTTTTGCTCTTAAATTTTTAAACCATTACCCCATATGCTCTACTAGCTCAATAAATACTGCCTATCTGTACTCTGCACTAAGCAAAATTGTCTATTTAGAATAATAACTTATTATATTTATAATAATAATTATTTATTTATTTATTTATTTATTTATTATAATAATTTAAAATTGTTCGTTAAAATAAACTTGTTCTTTTATTTAAATTAAATTGACTTTGTACGTTACGATATTAAAAATCTGGCAATGACTTCCAAATATAATTCTGCAATAGTACATACATTCTACAACAACCAAAGAGTATAATTCATAAACTATTGGTAAACAGGTTAAAGAAGTTTCGTAAGTAAAAATGAATTAAAACAGCATGGTTTTTATTTAAATGAACTGAAATTAGATAAGAAATAGCCGCATACATATTTAACGTCAATGAATTATGTATAATTAACTGACACCTAATAGAATCGTTGATGAATAGAACACGGGCAGTCTGAGTCAATGCACAAATGTATACACGATAAATGTTTGCGCAAAATTATGAGTGTTTATATTTGACTTTCATATTATGTTCATTTACATTTTAATTGCTTACAGACAGTAGCAGTTTCAGAGGCATAGGTACTCATACCAAGACAGGTTGAATGTGTCAACGGTCGAGAAGGATTCGACCGATTGACCCCGTCTTTCAACTTAATATACAGCGGACAATTGGAGTATGCGTACCATTGAAGTAATTATCTCAAACCGTTCACGTTCTTGAGTTATCGTACTTACAGACAGACAGACTACATATTTGCATATAAGTTTCGTAAAGAATAATGAGGATGTGCTCACAAAGATTAAAAGTATATAATTAACATGGATGGAAGTTTTAATTGTACATAGCATAGCGCTAAAGAATTGTTTCTGCATTTCATGAACTTATTAAGATAAGCTTATCGTTTCACCGGCAAGTACTTACACGTGCTCTTGATAAAAACTATAGGTGCACTAAGAAAATTTAAGAGAATATTAAAGTCTGAATGAATGAATATATGAATGAATGACTAGAAAACGTATCTCTGTACCTACTCACCATATCCAGACAGACATCCTCTCTGTCTACATACACACGCTGTGAAATTACTGCTAGTAATAAATATATTATGGCTACAGTAGTTGGTAGTAGTGACTGTGATAATATCCACACAGATAAGTGTTAGTGCAGACATACTGTATTTATTTTAGCTGGTAGTTGCCTGATTGTATGCATTTTAATAATGTTAGGTATATTATCTATACACTCATACATAAACGTACTGTCTGCCCTGTGCAAGACATTCAACACATAGTAATAAAATAATGAGCGGACGAGGAATTATAAGCTGCTGCATGTTTTACGCACTTACTTAATTGTTCAGTTCATTCACAGAAGATTCTCTAATCTGATTCCCATCTGCACCTCTGCTACTCCCAGAGATTCTCTCTCGAAACAGCGAAGCATGGAAATATTTGCTTTGCAATATTTCCATAGAGGTATTCGCTTAATTTATAATTCGTAAAAATGACTGACAGATGAGAGCAACATAATTGGAGCGGCAAAAGGTTAAAATAAAAGCGTAGAAAATTACAAATTCTACAGGATGAAATTGGGAAAAGTGTTTGCTAAGCCGATAATGTTTATGTAGATCTAGTCATACATAGAATCTGAATCAAATTTAAAACTGCTTCAAACCGAACCAACAAGTAGGTCTTCAAGGATTCAACACATCTTACGAAAACTCGAGCTTGAAGATCAGAACTGGAAGTGTAATATTATTATTACAATTATTACACTACATAATGCCTTTGAACGTCAACTTAAGAATAATATTCGCCATGGCTAAACACAAGGCAGAGAACACAAGACTTTACAAATCATAATAAGGGTTCTTCCAATTTAAAATTCGATGATGATCATCAGGATGATCGTGATGATTATGATGAAGACGATGATGATAGTTTATCAAGTCGATCTGACCATCACTCTAGAAGAGCAAAATAAAACCAAAGGAAGACGAAGAAATTTATTATAAAGATACAACCCCACATCTATGCACAGTTCCATGCAAAAGATGTAACATACGTACATTATACACAGTCCAAATTGTAATCGTTGTTGCATGACCATAAGATGCCAAAACCCGACAACCTGGGCATCCTAAGAATCCTATAACTACTAACTAAACTAAGCTTAAAACAAGCAATGTATGGCAACAACGGCATAAAAGAATATGAAATCTTTTACGGCTTCAGTGCACACTTTAGCGGAAGAAAGTATAACACCGAAATGCAATTGAAAAGGTTTTTAAAATCTAAAGTAATTTTGTAGAATGAAGATTAATGGCAGAGAGAATTGTGATGGGAGAGGAAGAACAGTGAGATTGTCTTCTTTCTCATCACAGAACATAAAAGTTTTCATCTTTTTTCAAAATACAGATTTCTATAAGCTTCGGCGTCCATATCGGTTTGGGCCTAAACTTATGCATCATCCTAAATCACACAGTAAGCTCTGGCTATACCCTCACAACGAAAAAATGAAAAATGTCAATTGTAGAAATTACATAGGAAGTCTTAAAATTTATAAATTCTAAGACTTCCTACATTAATTTCTATAGTTGCCATTTTTTCGAAAAACTAAGAATACATTATGATAGAACTAATCATTATTTCAAATGTATGCATCGGGATTTTCAATTCGACCATTCCAGAGAAATCATCTAATAGCTCATAACCTACGGAATTGGTTACCTATCCTTCAGCATAGTAATCGTTGGGTGTTAGAGATTTGAAACGAAGCCATATTATTAGCAATAGTTGAATAATCTGCAAAAATCTGCTATAATAGTTTATTCTTTTATTTTTCCAACTTGACACAGAAATCCAAATATGCCCGTTTTGGGAACTAATAACATAGCAAACAAAGTGTAGAGAAGGCATTAAGGCTGGGCTGAGGGTTAGGAGATGGGGCATTTCGGTCCATACCCTTCCTATGTATTCTGCGTCTCCGCCTACAGGCCACAGTTTTCGGCCGATTTCTTTCAAATTTTTATAGAATATAGTATTTGCAAATGTCTAGTACCTAGTGAGCTCAAAATTTAATGTTTGGGTCATCTTCAAAGTTGCCGACGGCTTCAAAGTTCAAGGTCACACTTTGAAGCCGTCGGTCGTCGTTTGAAGCTTTAAATAATTAAAATAATGACCGTACTAATTTTCGTCATCAGCCATTTGTATTTTGAGCTTAAAATGTATTTCAATTATTTTTATCCGTACAACCAGGGTCGTATCTACGTTTGGGGCTCATGGGACTGACTCGTCCCATACGTCAGATTTTGAGTTGATAAAAATTTGAGACCTAAGTCGGCTAATTTATTTATTTTTGCTTCTAATCCCTCAAACCTGATTCACCCCCCTACCCATCTCAGAATTTTAGTTAAAAATTATTCTTGTAAGTGTAATGTTAGTTCAATTTTTGCAAAAAGTGTAACGGCAATACAAAATTGTTGAAGAAAATCCTGTCTTTGTAACGCTCATGTTATACGCCCATACACAGTTCACAGTGCATGCTTTATTGTGCCTAGCCTTGATAGGGCGGAAATTTTTAACTGAAGTGTGCTGAAAACAATTCTCGGGTTGTGGTTGTACATTTTTTGCAGGTTTTGCACAGAATTAGTAAATAAATAAATAGTAAATAGTAAAATAAGAATTTGTGATTCGATCAGTCAATCGTGTTCAGTGTTGGGTTATTTTTTAGTTTAAAACTGACCGAGGTTGTGGTACCTGACATAAAATAGATTCAAGTGTTAACACACGGTAATAAATGTATAATTTCGGGTCATTTTATTTCAAATATTTACTTTCAATCCAAACAGGAAAAACATTAGTCATTTATCATTTTAGTTCTTTGTCATTTCATAATCACCACAAATTCTGTTCACCAATTACAGGTATTATCCATCAAACATGTTGCAATTAATGGACTTAATGATCACGAAGGCGGATGACGAAGCTATGGACCGTGGTACAAATAAAGATAAGTTGTTAAAACTTCACGGAGATTTGACCGAAAAACACTGTTCATCTGGCTCTAGTGGTAATTAATATTGAATCACCTGTCTGGATTTAAAAATTATTGTTGGTTAACCAGTATTCGTGATTCCTTTCTAATTTTGAGCATAATTAGACCACCGTAATTAATTTAATGTTTATATATTGTTTTAGGGACAACTTCTTCGGTTGACTCGGTTTTTAAAATTCCCCAACAAGCTACAAATGGAGCATTAACTCTTGATCCTGAAAAGCGAGTGGATATTTCAATCTTATCTAAGAAACTGGACAGGACATTGTTTTGGAGGTACTTTTTGTGTCGGAATATTACGCCACTGGTTAAAGCTTCTGCCTTCTTCATGACCGTGGTTGACGATCCTGAAGGAGAAAGAGCTGTTCGCCTTGCCCTGTATAATTATCCCACCGACAAGAATAAAACTTTATTGCAAGTTTTACCCGTTGGAACAATTCTGGCGATACAAAATCCATTGCTTAAAGAAACATCCGATGGTCTCGCTGTATTCGTGGATGATCCAACCAAAGTGGTTGTAGTGGATGAAAAATCAATGCAGAATCTATTTCCTAATTTGCAATGGAAAAGTGACATCCCTGAGAAATATCGTCATCTCATTCCCACCCTAAAACCGATACCATCGAAAGAAGCTCTGAAATATAAAGATGCAGGGAATAAATTGTTTGCAGACAAATATTATTCAAAAGCCGTGGCAGTCTACACTGCAGGACTTCTAGTGGAGCCTGACTGCATAGAAATCTTATCAAACAGAGCTGCAGCTTACCTGAATCTTGAATACTTTGATGAATCTCTTGAAGACGTCAACAAATTGCTAACTTTGGATTGTAATCATCTGAAAGGAAATTTCCGCAAAGCCAAATCTCTGTGGGGATTAAAACGATATGACAAAGCAATCAAGTTTTTGGAGACGGTAACAACCACCAACTCTGAATTGGCCAAGGCGAAAGACTTAATCAATCTTTTATCAAAGTATCGCAACCTGACGGTTGACGATAATCAATTTGATGCGTGAGATTTTTCGATGCTTCCGTTAACTTTTATTCATTTAAAATTTTATCTTATGGTACCAATTGAATAATTTCAATAATGCATTTATGACCCATGTGACTGACAAATCCAAAAACATCATATTATAAAATTATTGTTTAAAAATAGTTTAAATCTTATTTATAATGTTATAATTAGCAAATTTCATTTTGCAGTTGGCTTAACATTTTTAAATTCCGATAGATTTGTTCCCATGCTTTTAATAAGTATCTTTGGTTCCATTAGTTAACATTGTTTCACACTATGTACACAGTGTAGTGCATTTATTGATAGATTTACAATAAATTATTAAAATCCGATGTTTTGCTGTTTTGGAACAAAAAGCCTTCTTTTGATGGAATCTGGGTGGGGGGAGCAATTGTTCCCATATTAATACGCCATTGATTGGGCTAATCACAAAAAAACAAAAGCTCAAAAACTTCTACTTTTCAGAAATGGTTCATTCATTAGCTTTGATGTCGAGGTCATAGATTGTTTTCTCACGCAATTACATGTTATGTGAGTGCTTGTTCATATTTAATGCAACTCTGCGAAGTAAAACTACATGCATTTTTTAGAGTTGCAATACTATTTCTTTTGTGGGGAATTTTGAGAAAATACATCCTGGTATCAGCGAATGTCATTATTCATTATGCATTACAAAGATGGATCGTATGGTTTTATGCACACCTTAATAAATGGATATGCGTTTTTATATCATGTCTATCATATTATAATTGCTAATTGCCAACAATCAGTATAAAGTCGGATTTTCCAAATTTACTATAATAATACAATGCTTGCCATGCCCTGCTCTAAAGACATATAATATTTCCACTGTATCAACGACGGAATTTAAATTATTATTTTTATTTTCCTGGATATAAACATGTTGGTAAATTTCCAACACATTCACAGGGTTATCTTTCACATAACATAACATACATAACAACAGGTCTGTGGAAAGAAAAAGAACAATGTTGAAAATAAATATCTGAAATTGTGCATTGAATTTGTTATTGTTGTGTGGGAGAAGAAGACACATGCACTGTGAACCAGGTTTAAGAGAGAATGGTCATTTACGTATAAAATGTTTGGCTGAGTCTCCTCGGGGCCAGGAAAACCTTTGTAAATGTTTTTCTCCAAGAGTTACCTACTCTGAAGAATCAGTCAGTGGTTCGTTGGCTGGTACGGCGAATTGAAAAGATGAGAGCATCCTCATCAAGATCACGAAGCATAACAAAGTAAAGAAGACCAACGCCTAGTGAAATGTAATGCAATACTCTCACAACCCATCCACACACAGAATACAAGCCATTATTTTTATCTGCAGTATATTACGGCTGCACTATACACGTAGAGACATGCATATTAAGGCTATAGAAGAGTCCGGAGTAGATTTGTACTGAAATGAAGGCTGCAATTACTATTTGTTTGTACATAATATATATTTTATGTCCAAGCATTATTATAGCAATAGCTCAGCTTTCAAAGAGCAATCCGTCTGCTCAGTCTCTGCCTAAGAACACACAACTCCGTTTTTTCTCTGGTTTATCATTTATTCCACAGATATCCATCCCTCAATTCAATCCGTCTCTCTTCTATGACGATCTGTCTCTCTCTTGGCCTTATCCACCGCCTAGACCTGACTCTGCACACATCAAGCACTTTTTCTATCTTTATTCATGCTTAATTTGCCCGCAGAGAATATGTACTTACACTTACACTCATTCCAGTCATCATAGCACTGCACAGAAAATATTATTTTGAAAAACTAGATATCATGCTCACATGCATTCACGGCCTGCTCTTTTCTTGCCCTTCATAATAAGAAGGAATTTCCTACGTTTCATTTTTTTTACAGATTTACACAAACCGTTCTTTGGAAGAACTCGATGCATCAACAATCAAACTCTCCATCTTTGATACGCTTCAAATCTTTCATTAGGAATCACTTAATAATTTTGACATGTTTTTGAAATCTAATAATAATAAAAGCAATAATAAAGCAGGTGATTTTAGTCTTACTCTCAGTTTTTTTACGTAAAACCTGTGTATGATGACGTGAAGTTTGGTTGGTAAACAATAATTATTATGCTGTTGCATTGTTTTTGTTTGTTATCTGGATATTTAGAAAAAATAGTTGGAATATATATATTATTGTATGCCCATGTTATGGTAAAAGTAATGCGTAAGCGTTGCATGTTGTTTACTACTAAATAGTGATGTAATTTTATATTGTTTTATGGCTTTAATGACTTGTGTATCAATGGTTGATGAGAGAGGTGTTCAATAATGATCAGACAAAACATTGAAATAGTCTGACCTCGAGGTGGCAGAAAATGTATTGTTTTGTGTAATCAATTGCGGAATGAGTCATCTTTAATGATTTAACGTCCAATTTGTTTTTATAAGTTCCTAATTTTTTTTGAATCGTTTCTTTATATACGAACTTTGTTTCCTAATGTTTTTCATTTATATACACGATGTTTTTATTGCGCAATTTTCCAGACATAAAAGTTAAAATTGACACATTACCTTTGTATTTATGCATGATGAGAAAATCAGAAAAGGGCAAATAAACTTAAATCATATTTTTGGCTGCTAAACATTTTTTGAGTTCTGATTCCGAATATTTAATATTGTAAATAATACCGTGGTTAGTATATATCTTTACGGTTTTATTAAGACTTAATTACGGGTAACACACTATACCATGATTCGTTTGTAAGTTATTAAATACCTGAAAAATTTATTACAGTAGAACTACATAGACCAACAAGAAAATTGTGAATTCTTTACAGAGGCGACAAACGCTCGATGGTTAATCAAACTATAAGTATTAAATAATGTTACACGATATATAATATATATTATAATTCAATTTTTAATTAATGAATTTTTTTAATTAACTATTTTAATTATTCATTTAACTACTTCTGATATTTTGCATAGGTTCAAGAATCTCTTGATATCGTGAAGAATCTCAATAGTTGTCTTTGTGGTTTTGCACCGAAAATAAATATTTCAATTTCTTACGATCTATGTATTATATGTACATATGGGAACCAGTAAAAGAGCAAGGGACATAGTTTACAACAATTTTCACAAATATTATTCACCTGAATATTTTGTTGATATTTTTGAAACACACATTATTGTTTATTGGGGCCTCCAAGCTGCGGTTCCATACATATTGCGAACTTTTCTTACTCTGGTTTTACGCCATTGCATTGTACAAGACTAATGAACAGTTGAAGTCCCGTTCTAATAAAAAGTTGTTACTCATGAGTCATAGGGAAGACAAAATATTTAGCATAATAATTTAACTTATAATTGAAAAAATAATATTTTCATGCAAACAAGCAGCAAAGTTTTGTACAGTGAGACAGCTAGAGTGTACATTTATCATACTTACTTACATAGTACATCCAGTCACTCACTTACTAATAGAATAATTAAATTCGTATCAAATGTTTCATTAATATTTTGCACTTTTTTTGTGCAGAATTTTCAAAAATAATTTATGAATTCAGCAAGCAAGCTCTCCCTGTTTCATTTCTTATCAGCTTGAGCAAAATTATGAAATTCATGATTTTTGGAACGATTTTGAACCGCTGGTATAAAGAAAGATAAAAGTGTTTGACAGAACCCAATAAATAGTTTGTGGATGATGAGACGAATCTCAAATTAAGGACACCTAAGCATCTGATAAGGTGATTGTTTCGAAGTACATTTAAGATATTTTGGTAATGAGGCACGGTTGTACTAATAAGAACTTCGTTTGCAAAGAACTGTACAATATGCTACAGAACTCTCACCTGAGGTGATGGAGAACATTGATAGTATTGTAAACTGTCTGTATTGTATTTGCTATTTACCATTCGACCTATCGAAATCACGACGCTTATAGCGCCTTTGGAGCATGGGGTCATTTCTGATTCAATACAATGACTCCTCTTTTGTGTGTGAGTGATTTTGATAGAACTCTTTGAAAAGTGGGAATGGATTGCCGCAAGTTTGGTTTTAGTGCGAGGGAATGATTTGCAGCCATTGCCATTGGAGTGAAGCATTTGAAAGAAATGTTAGCATGTGTGAAGAAATCGAAAAGTAAATCATATTTTCATGTCATGTAATTTTAGAAGAGCGCAGACAATAATATTGTGATCTATTCATGCAGCTTCCACTATTGCTACGTATTAAATTAGTGAGTGACGTGAATGAAGATGATGATTTTAGCGAGGGCGCAGGCCGATGAGCTGGGTCAGGGATCTCGTTCACTCCTTCATTGCAATATTCTTCATATAAATACGTCGTCTTATTCCATTGCTGCTTTATATTCTACTTATTGCATTTATACACATGAATAAAATAATAATTGGCAAGACAATTCTTTGTGAATGTAATAAGACTCAGAAAAAACTTCTATATAGAGTTACATTGTAACAGCGTAACAGTATTAAAAGATTATACAAAGGATTTGTATATAGTCAGTACTGTATTGGGGTAATTACATGAGTAGATTTAGTATTAAGAATAATATAAGCTTTATAGTACAGTTATAAATTATAAATATTTACATAGATTTAGCAGTGTCTCTTGTGACATGAGAAAAGATACAAAGACTTGTTTTGTCTTGATCGGTTTACATTGGTATTTATGTGTTGAGCATTCACATTTAATTTATAACAGATTACTAAACTCGTCTCTTACATTTTTACAAGATGACACACACAAAGGCAGATTTGTGTGCGAAAATTGTAACGCTTGTTCTTCTAATGATGAAGCATCGTGGTTCTTTTATATTTGCTTATAGCTATAATGTGGCTGTCAAGACTTGATGATATTCTGCACTATATAGAGATGATACACATTATCTGTGCAGTCAGAATCAGTTGCATATGAAAGAGATAGGAGTACAAGGGAAAAGTTGTTGCAGCAATGTGTACTGAAGAAGAATGGAGCAGATGAAGCGTATAAATGATTAGAATATTATTTATCATGCCAAGAAGAAGACTAGAGATGATCACACTGAGCAATTACATTATTACCTTACAATTATCCCCAGGCAAAACACGATTGGGTGTTTTCACGATATTTTTTCGCAACGTGCCATCAAAAAGTTATAAATTTCGAAAGGAACCTACTCGAGACCCAGTCGTTCGTGTACCTCTGCAACATGAATGAAAGTGAACTAATGAATATGTGATTATTACAAAGAGTGTTGTACATACCTATCCAAATCTAATTGTAAGCAATACAACTCTCAAACCTACCAGACGACCCACCAATACACAATTCCTACATTATCACACGTAGTCTCCACAATCTACATCGTAGAGCAAGTTTACAATCGAGAACGAACTAATTGATACAACACAGCTTCGAATGGGAAATTGCTTCATCGCAAATAAATATGCGACTATCTGTACAATAAAAATATTTCGTCTAGTCTAATGAGTTTACATACAATCGCAGAATTTCATTTTTTTTACATTTAGAAATGCTCTGGCATAAAATACTGTAAGTATAAAGGTGAACTCTGAATATTCTGTATATAGTTTATTTCTCGTTTGAATTTCTTTAAAATAATTGTGTATTTTTCCTGAAACTGAAAAATTAATAACCCTCGTCAGTTATTATGGGCCTTGTCACAGGGAAATTTATTAGACTCTTTCGAAGCTGTAAAAACGATGTTATCCTGTTTGAATTTTGTGTAGGTAAGTGTTTTTAGCTTTGTAAAGGGCACAAGTTTGGTTGTGTCGTGAGGAGAGGAAAAGGTGTGGAGATTTTGACTGAGAAGCATCCTGATTCGATTGGCGTGGAAGAATTGGTTGTTTTTGTTTTGTTGTTGGGTGTTGTAGGATAATATATGTATATGGTGTAGTAAGGAAAGAAACATCTTTATTAAGATTGTTCTGTGTCTGTCTGTGTGTTGATCTCTGTGTGTGCCTTTGATGTTCTTATTGTCTGTTCTGTATTTCTGGGCTACTGTGCAATTCCCGCGGATGAAACTGACAGGACGAAAGCTCAAGAAGATGCAAACAACTAAATACATTCTCTATCTGCACTGCATCTTCAGCTCAGAGTGCAGGAAAACAATACAACCTTTAACACCAACCTATTTAACTCTTTCACTTTGTGTCTCAAGGCACTTCTCTCTCAAACCAAATCAAATGAAAACCATCTAATCTTCTTCAATAACATTTGCGCATCTGTATACGGCACAACTGCCTAATGAATCTGTAGCGATGCTCTCTGAATGTGACCCAACGAATCACAAAATAGTCAAACTCTCTGCAAGCAACAACAACGACCGCACCTTCTTCTTTCTTATTAGTCTTCTTCTTCTTCATATTCTTGCCTCATCCGTTATTAGATTACTTTTATTACAAACAACAAATGAAATCTCCTTCTAGCCTCTAATTATCACCACACCACTTTTAACACGTAGTATTACACTCCTAGTCAATATACCTACATAACTTTTTCCTTCAGTCTCACATTCAATTTTGCATGTAAATTATTGTAGCTGTACGATAGTAAATTGGAAAAAGATAAAACATCTGTATTTTAAGTGTTTATTAAATATCGGAATTTGGAATAATTATTAAAATGATGGATGCTGATAAAAGTATACATAGTCTGAAAATTATTGAAATGCCTGATAATGATGTAATGCAATAATTAAGAGGAGTTGAAGTTCTAATGTAGCCTGTGGCTATTTTTTAGCCTGTCATGTAAAATATTTCATTCACGATAAATTATGAAATAATTTATTTAGATGAGAACACTTGTTCAGATAATTAGAGAGCAATTTAATTAAGATTATTACTGGACTGTATATATGTATTAAAACATTTATGCATAAAAATAACCAGGATTTTTACAAATACGAAGCAATTCACTTTTTTCAGACTGCATGAATTTTTACTGCAAGTGAAAAGTGAGTGTAAGGTTTTTGTGTGATTTTTTAGTAGTACCTATAGTGGCAAGAAGCGGTGATGTGCAGTAAGAACGAAGACATAATTACTTTGCATGTAGAATTTCCGTCTACGTTGACATGACATGACAGTACGAGTGTGAGAGTGGACGAGATGTATAGACACATGCAGCCCTGTACACTGTGGATGAAGCTAAAAATTATTGGTGGACAGGACAGAGAGCCAGAATGGATTGAGAAGACGAGAGACGGGAGAACATGACAAGACAGACAGATGGGACCTTGGGCAAGGCGAAGAAATATAGGAAATTGCATCACGTTGATCTGCTGGTGACGAGGGATAGCAATTCCAAAGAGCGATACCTGAGACGAGTTTCGTCTCACTTTGTTCAATCAAATCAGTAAGCTCCAATAATACAAAAGAAACTACAACCAACAACACAAAACAACGTCAACTCAACAGTTCCCAAAGCATTTCAGACTCAGCTAGTCTAACTCATTATTATGCAACTCAATACCACACCACTGTAAATCTACACAATCATTAACAATACACAAACTAATGCACGCTCTGTGTTTCTGTGTGCATGCATCTACAAAACATTTTACATGAATATACACGTACAAGTGTGCATATATCAATGAGAATGATCTCTACACTATATGTAAAACGTAATATAAGTAAAACTTAATATTATTAAGTAGCGTAAGTTAAGTCGCGTAAGCTACTTTATAAGATTAGTGAAACCGTCTGTCCGCCCTTCTGTCCGTGACCGCTATAACTCGCGAACGGATGAACACAATTGGTTTAAACTTCTCATACGTGATCTCTGGGTCACTGCAAAGGTCAAGTTCGAAAATGGAGTCAATCGGTGACATTCAATATTTAGTAGCGAAAGCTACTTTATAGGAATGTGTTGTCTATCCGTCTGTATATCATTAATTCAATATCTCCACTACGAATCAACTTAATTCGTTCAATAATTCAATAATAAGTTATCACAACAACAATTGACACCACTATTGACAAATACAGATACAGCACAAAATTAGCAACAGTAAACAACTGTTATTTAGCTGTCTTTCTTAGGCTACTTTATTACATCTGTTCTGAATGGCTTATTATACATTAATAATATTCCATTCCATAGATATATTACATATATCATGTATGTCTTGTGTCTTTTTACATAGAAAAATATCGGTTACATTTTCTACACAGTAGTAGTAGTAGTAGTATTAGTTAGTCAGGGTAGGTTAGGTCTGAGTACACGTTGATTGAATCTAAAAGGAATAGCATGAAGCTATATAGAGATTTGTTGGCTGGTGAATGGAGAAGGGATCCACCTAGTAGCTAAAGCTGTTGTAGTTGTAATTTTTGTAATGGAGTGCATCAGAAGATTTAATAGCTGTAAAGTATAGACTGATGATAATATTATTGCAAAGTAGTATAAGTCGATATATGTAGGTATTGGCGTTATTGGTTGGACGGAGATGTAGAGATGGGGAAAGATATACGACGTGTTTTGTATTGTAGTATTACATGTTCAATTGAATCGTACATTGTTATGGACGTCTGGTTTAGTGTAATGTAATTGCAATGCATGCAAAGAGCATTGCTGCTCCTACCTGCCTCCGTGACTCCTCTTTCATTTTTATAAGCACAATTATCCATCCATCCACTCTGTATTAGCACCAGAATCACCCATCAATATCATATCTCCGTATAGACAAATACACCACCACAAGTCTTTTTCTCAGCTCCTCACAGAGATCACACGAGATGAGTGTTTTATTTTATACAATATTATGTTCTCGTCTGATCTGATCTGATGTGTCCAGAGCTCAACTGCACAGTTACCGTCTTTCTACTACTCACCAGTTTCAAACAACTCAAAAACTTTTTTCTGTAGCTTCTGGCTTTCAGCATTCCCTCAATATTATTGGCAGGGCAGTCTCTAACAGTAGAACTACTCAACGTACGGAATCCAATTGTTTTTCTTTATGAGCGTATTATGCTAATGGCAAATGTGAAATAAGATCAAATCTCATGTTCATTTATTATTATTATTATTATAGATGTACTCCGTATAGATACACATGGATCATTTTGTCTTGTAATTAGATAGTTTATGATGTTTAGTTGTTTAGTTTTAATCAACGAATATCAAGCAGTATGTTTATAAGTATTATGATGCTTATTTTATTTAATATCGCTGTATAAATACAGTAGTATTAAATAAAATGGATACTAACAGGAAAAATTCTTCAGTATCAAAATAATATAGGAATTTTCTTCACTTTTTAGTCATTCATCAGGTCTAAGTTTAAGACCTTAACAGAACTTGCAGACTTGCAATTTTTTTCGGGTTGCTCAGGGTGACATTATTACAAATGACCCCATGGTTTTGCAGCACCATGTTATAGCTGAGGTCGAGGGGAACAACTTTTCCATATATCACTTTTTCCCACCACCCCGCTAACCCCCAAAATACCAGTCATGACTCTTGTATTTTGTGACTTTTTGGTCCTGGTATTTTTTTTAAATAGAATAATCTTGATAGCACTATTACAGAATTTTTAGGGGGTAAAACAATGTTTATTGAAATAAAAACTGTCACTGTCATATTTATAGATATGATAGCAGAAACGACTCAGTACTTATAGAATAGAAGGTTACAATTGAAAGAAATCTTTCACCATTAAATTTTGAATTTAAATTTTGGCGGCCTTAAAATTCGAAATTCAATTTCGAATGGCAAAGCTTATGGAAAGAAAAAAAATCTGGCGGCCCTGTCGCTGGAACATCAAAAAAGTTTTAGAATGATTCATTTTTCTACAGATTGTTAACGCAATTTTTATGATAATAATTAGTCTCAATTAATTAAATATGTATAGGTGTAATATTACAAACAGCACGCCCGCGAAAAAAATTCTCCACTCATGCTAATAAAATCCCTAGTTTATTTTAATAATTCTGCCAACGGAGTAGTTACATCGAATCCAAAAGCAGTATTTCAAAAGGGGTAATTTGGGAGCTTGTCCAAAAGAATTGCTTTAAATTTTTTGTCTCGTAATCTTCCAAAATATATCCAATCCATAGCGTTGATACTAAAGAATTTTTCCTGTCAGTATCCATTTTATTGAATATCGCTGTACAAAGAAAACGTGTACAGGGTTTACAACATGTGTGCTTTAACGCAGAGTGGAGAATGGTGCTTGATAATAATAAGAATATGAATGATACATATTAGAATATTCTGTTGGTGTTACAGTTTTTGTTGATAGTGTTATGTTATAGTTGGATTTGATTCGAGATGACCTTCACATCTCACTGGGCATAAAGAATACTAATATTATTATCATCTTGAGTGGTGTTAGTTAGCCGTTGTTGAGCTGACATGAGGCAGCCACTCAGTCCGTCTTGTCACTCAAGTCAATTCTATCTCACGTCTTATCGCGCTAATGTACTTACACAAAATGACCATATCCAAGGAATACATTCAATATTTCTTATCTCTCTTCTAACACAGTCGCTGCATGCTAATTAATGTTTCTCTAATACAGATATTACCTACACCAACTGTGATTACCCTTAACAGGTACACAAATTTATTAGCAATGCTGATAAGACTACTACGGGTCCATTACACATTTTTTCTATCTTTGAAAATCTTTTACTTGCTGTCGCTCCATAGGTAAAACTACAAGACTTCTAACACTATGTAATAGCGAAAACTAATGTATGCACGTGTGGTTACGTTATATAATGTTACAATTACCAATAAAATATTGTAAGTATCTGAATATCCAAAGGATTATTTAACGAAAAATAAAAATTCAGGTTTCAAACGTTGACAGTTATTAGAATGTAATGTGAACCATTAAAGCTTCCAAAAAATCAAAACGTGTTTATGACGAAAGGGGAAGATAATTTGGGTTAAAAAACAGCAATAATATTCCTTTTTTTATTTGTCTTGATACATAACATGAGTTCTCATTATTACCTAATTTTTAAGTGTAGCAGATATCTGTATTATAATGCATGTTGTTTAATTGAACAGTAAATTAATATTTTAAATTGTAAAAAAGAGTGTGAATTTTCGGAGCATGATTACACGAAGGGATTACATGTGCGATGCATATTTGTACAAGTTAAAAGAAGAGGCAGACGTCAAGACGTCATAGGTGTAATATAACAAACAGCACGCCCACGACAAAAATTTTCCACTCATGCTTTTTTGTTACACAAATTAGGCAGGACATTTTTATGGCATTTCAACAGAAATGCGTGGCTGTGTGGAACTCTGATATAAACTCCCAGAACAAAATAGTTGAAAAAACTGAAATAATTGTTACATGGATAAACATATGTATGCATAATGAGTATATCCATTTCAATAGACTCATTTAAAGCTGCTTCCAATTCCAAGTTTAGGATTCATCCAAATTACACGTACATCTGTAAATTGTTTCTGAGCTTATTGGACATTAGAGTTGTAACTATAGGATTTGGAATTACAATGTCTGCCATGGAGCAAGAGAGTTTAGCAAGGAATTGAGCGGACGATTATGAGGCAGAGGCTAATAAGCACTAGTTTAGTTTTCTCTATAAAAGTCACTGCATGATGGGTTGGGCACCCTCGCACATCACACACTCAACATCTCCAAAAGCTCTGATTGCACTCAAAATTCTTAAAATGACTCACACTCAGAATCAGTCGGAGAATTTGCGTGTGATTGCAGTGCTCGTTGACAAGACACGCCCGACTTAATGTTCTTCTTCTCATTTTTTGATGTAAGAGCCAGATACAGCTTTAACTAGTGTGAAACCAACACATCAAGTTCAATGTAGGTAGGTGTTCTGCACTGAGAGCTCTGCACAATATCATGTCCATGTGCAAAGGTGCACTACCTCACATCATTTTTGCATCACATGAAGCGCCTCAGCTTCAAACTCACATCATTTTGACTTGCATCTTGCATCATGAGTTGATGTGACGCATAAGCACTTCAGCATACGAGAGATTGAAGCTGATGTGTTTCTTCATTATGAAGTAGCGAAGTCGCTACTTTATGTTTTTGTTGTGTCTGTCTGTCTATGTATCTATTAGAGCATTTTTTGGGACGACATTTTGCAACCCAACCCAATTCGACCCGCCAATCTTCTCAGCCCAACCCAACCCAAAACCCGACGACGTCACGAAGTCTTCAACCCGAACCCAACCCAACCCAATGAGCCACGTACTATAGACGTACTAAATCAACCTAATGAAATTATAAATTTAAAAATAAGGTATGAATATAGCAATTCCTGTCGATAATCTCCAGGTGTG
>JABASD010001665.1:0-36476 GCA_019776165.1 Pogonognathellus flavescens
GGGTCAGTTTCCCTTTGTCGAAATGTAAAAGTTTTACCATTTTTCAAAATGGAAATTTTCCCTTAGATGAGAGCTGTTCATATTTTATTAGGTTTACGGGGTCAATTACCCCTTTAAAATGTAAAATCAACCAACTATTTTTTTGTGTGTGCATCCACAGAGGCGATGGACCAAAAGGTGCAGATTATGTAAAATAAATTACGTAAACCGAAGATGATGATCAGGTAGTAGCGTAATAATTACAGGCAATTCTTAATTCCAAGGGGAATTTGTTAGACACCCAAGATCTTCATTCCAAGACTTCGTTGCATAATACTAATACTAGGTAAAGCCAAGGTGAGATCACCTCTAGCTATAGCGAGGTCGTACAATGCAGCGTATTATGTAGGATACGCAAATACAAGAATATTGTAATTAATTACACATTGTGCAAAACTTATTATCTCTGATAACAAACATTCTGATAGAAAGTAAAAGTAAATACTACAACAGATGATTTACTTATTAATGGTGCTAATAATTTACTCTCTGTATATTTTTGCTAGTCAAGTACTCATTCAGTTCAGCTAAGCATGCTCCTGCTGTGAATGTGATTGCAGATTAAGTAGTACTTCATATTATGGGATCAATAGATCTAACGTATGAGGAAATTCATTACCTGTAGGCACGTATTAAAGTAGAATATAGTTTTTACTGTTTTATTATTGTTAGTAGTATATTTGTTTGTGAGAAATATTGTAACCTTTAGAAGTAAGTAACCGACTAGCCGACAGTAGATAAAAGGAAAGCAGCAATCACTTAATTCAAACCACTGCTTCGACATGACGTTAATTTTTACCCTCTGAATACCTTAAGTAGACACTTTTTGCGGATATACAGATACTCAATACTGTCTATACTATACTATATAAAATATAGCTATAATGATAGTAAATGAACATTCCTTGTATGTACTTATCTATGTCAATAAAAAACGAATGTCAAAAAAGTCTTTACGTCTACATTACGCAACATCATACTCTTTGAGAATACCTTATGAACTTTTCCGTATTTTCGGATCAACTCGCACAAACAGCCTATCATGCAAATAGGCTCAGCTTGTTATTAATTACAATGAATGATACGTAATTATAGTTTTACACTCAACAACTTTATCTTGTTTTTATTTACTACTTTACTACGCTATGAGACATGAATAAATACACAAGCTGTATCATTATGTTTTTTGTTATGAATTACAACGCAATTCGTTTATATTCCATATTGACTACACCTGCATCATTTTAGCACGATTTTTTTGCATCTTACTTACAAAGTGTTCCTGAGAAT
This sequence comes from Pogonognathellus flavescens, assembly GCA_019776165.1. Classification (NCBI taxonomy): domain Eukaryota; kingdom Metazoa; phylum Arthropoda; class Collembola; order Entomobryomorpha; family Tomoceridae; genus Pogonognathellus; species Pogonognathellus flavescens. Next base: position 1,330 of record JABASD010001665.1, read on the forward strand.
GTATAAAAGTAATGTGAATTTATGAGAAGTTAATTTTAATACAGATACTTACTTGCTAAACACATACACTTATTAGTATTACGTTTCGACTAGATTTCTAGCGCTTGACAATACAGATAGAGATAGTGACTCTGTTGTGTACAAATGCAAGTTCTCATAATATGTAGTTGCGCTTAGTATTTCATTTTCATTGTTTCATTTATTTATTTGTATAAAAACTGTCAGATCGGTTATATGTGATTAATGCATTTTCTGAAAGATGAAATTTTGTTGCAAGGTTAAATAACATTTTGTGTATTGTTTTTTGCTAGCTTTACCCATAATAAACTACAGAGGTAAGTGATTTTTGTGTTGAAAATTGTGTATTAATATTCATACAAGGCGTAGTGCATTGTATACTTGTACTTACTATATTTTAGTATTAAACTTGATACCTCACTAACTAGCAACTTATTATTCCTTCTTTTACTGATTACGATGTGAAAGAAACTAAAAGTTGTAAAACTGACTAGGTAAGGTATCTACTTCCAACTCATTACCAGAATAGTGCCATTGATTACTGCAATTTGTCTGAAGCAAATAATACATAGTATTGAAATGGGGCTTGCCACACAGTTTGCATTAAAATCTTTTACTTTTCTGCCTTAAGATTAAGATTACAAAAACGTGACCCTCGAAGGTGTAATGTACCAAAGCAAGGAAGTGTTGCACCGTCCGTCTAACTAACTACACGTGCTATCAACGATGGAATATACCACATATCAAGGAATATACATGATGTTGATGATGGTAGGTATTGAGTGTGGTGAGTCTGCTTTTTGATTGATTGAATATCATCCGTATTAGAGTAAACATTTGTGTTTTTATTGGTACATAGTAAAAAACAACATTTTATAAGTACAGTATTGCAGATAAAAGTGACGTAATAATAATTATCACAATATACATAGCATTTACATGGAAAATTGTAATTATAATGGGGATTATCACAAATCCTTTAAGTATCTTACACTTCCCGACTAAAAAATTAGTAATTTTTAGTTAACTAATTAGTTGACTAAAAAATAAATTAGTAACTTTTTAGTAAACTAAGAAAAATCTTTAGTAAGCACGTCTCTATTCCCGACTTACAATTTTTACAATAGTATAAATTACGTGTGATATATTTATGCCTCTATCTACTTTATAGTTTACACTGGTACTGTATTCAAAACTACTGCGTTGATCATGTAATAAAAATTAATAGTAATTGATACGTATACATCATTTGTGTAATATTTGAGAAATTAATACAAAATTCCGTATAATGTTAACACGTAAATAATTCCTGCAGTAAGAAAACTAGAGACCATTTTATTCCCTTTGTTGTCGGCAACCGAAACACAGTACTTTAAAATTCGATTGTAAACAAAAGAGTGTTCGCAGTCGCATCTGTTGTTAATGCACTTCAATCCTCTGAAACTATTACAGTTATTTGATCCTTCATTATCTGTAGCACAAAATTGTCCATGTGGAAGTACACATCTTCCGTCTGGTGCTGTCTGAAATCCCTTGTCACAAATGCACAATAATTTATCTTCCCATTGGGTTTGAAGATTTTTATTAATACTGGCAGTGGCACTACCACAGGAAGAATTGCGTATGCATTTCACCAAGCTGCTAGATTTGCAATGATGTCCAGCCTTTACCACACACTTATTTGATATTGAGTTGAATATCATTTTATGATGACAGATGCATTCGCCTCCTTTGGAACAAATCAAACCTAATTCATCAGGACATTCTTCCCTTTTACTACATGGAGCTCCATAGCCGGGAACACAAACACCATCCCTTTCTATAAAGGGCTTGACACAGATGCATGTGCCAATTTTATTGATATCATCTGTGACACAAATAGAATTCTGAGAACAATTAAGTTTTCCTCGATCAAGATGAGAATCACAAGGCATCCCTACTAAACTGGCACACGTTTCTTTCTGCTTATTATATTCTTGTCCTACATCGCAACTGCAAACTCCAGATAAGCATTTGAGAGCAGATTTTTCACTGAAGCAATCATTACTGGTTTTGCACATATTGCCATAAGCTGCTTTACAATTTCCTCGAGATGTTCCTATAAATCCATCCACACATTGACACGTAGCCTCTGAATTCAAATGATTTACAGATGTGCAATTAGCATGAGAGACGCAATGATTAACTTCTCCTGGATTACACGGAGATGTAACCTTCAAACGGCATTGGTTGAACACAGAATCAAAAATTGCCAAATCTTTGCATTCACACTGACCTCGATGACATTTGAGATATAAACCATCCTCACAGGATGAAGATCCTTTCACTCCATCACAAGGACTCCCAACATCTCTTTCGCAAAAGTGGTTGTTGGCAAAAAAATGTTTTTTGCATTGACAAATCCCGTAGAATTTATCGTCTTTTCTACCAACACATTCAGCATTGGATACGCATTCCACTTGCAAGTCCATCCACATTTGAAGTTCACATGCATGACCTAACTTAGCAATGCATTTATCTTTCTTCCTGTCAAAGAACATTCCATGTTGGTCCGAGCAGGTGCAAATTCCTAGTTTGCATTGAAGAAATTTAGTTTCATTGCACAACATTGTATCGTTGCATGGACTTTTGTGTTTTGCTCTGCACTCTGAAAATTGTGTCGCTTCAAAATGAGGAGAGGAACAAACACACTTTTTGGTAGCTTCATTGCAAATTGCGTTGTCTACACAGTCATCATCAAAGTCACAAATTCCTCCTGGCTTTTGTAGACAATAGTCAAAACTTTGGTCGTAGACAAGCCCCAGGCTAGAATCACAAACACAAATGCCATTCCAGCAAATAAAATTCGTTTTATTACCAGGATTACATTGCTTAGTTGTACTACACGAAGCTTCAAAATAATATGCAGAAGAACTGCAAAAACAATTCAAGGTAAGGCTAATGATGATCACAGGATTCAAAATTGTGAAAAAAAACTTAAATACCAGTTTATTGGCCAAGGTTGTTTCACGTGCCATTTTAATGACAAGATTACGAAGTACTAGTGTTTGTAAGTATCATTTTAGTAGTATACCTAATTTACGATTAGGCCCACCTTAATTACCACTAAGAAAGGTGGAAACTCAAAGTCAGTCAAGGAACACAATTTATTATGTTGTACCTACGTTGAACAAATTTGTGAAATGAATTGTAGCCACGAGAAATACACGCCATTTCGCACCCAGTTCCGAGATTGCATAGGAACACTGCTGTTTTATGATCGCTAATAGCGTCGTATCGGACCATTATCGTTATCAGCATTACACACAGGTCGCAATTCTTTCCATTATGGGTTGTATGTAGTATAATTATGCTGCCTTTATACAACTTACATATGTGACTACAACTAATTGCATCAAACGTTTACACAGACACCTATATTTGACTTAGTACTGTTTACTGTGTACCACTCTATGTACATAATCTCATTATGTATGCGAAATGCAAAAGGCATTTATTACTCTGATGTTGCTGACGTGTGTACTTAGCAAATATTGAGATATAGTTGGGTAATTTCGATATTAAAGTCTTTGAATAATATTCAGGTAGATGTGCAATAACAATGTATCTAATACGCACACGTTCAAACATGTGCGACTGAATTAATCGTCAGCTTTAAATACATTCCAATAACAGTGATGACTAATACAATTGTAGAAAAGTGTTGCTTCAAATGTGACATCTCAATTCATATTGTTTGTTTACAGGGCTTTGATCCGTTATTTTTTACCCTTACTATACAAATACATTGACTAGTGACGCAAAAGTTTTGTTTTTGCTCCGTGTGTATTACTTATCTGTAAATAACCACTTGACTTCAAATATTTTTGTTGCACTTGATAGCTACTGAATAGCCATTGAATTACATCGGAATTAGACAGTAGTTGATAAAAACGTACTGAGAAGTTATGTCAACAGATGCTAATGAAATACGCATATATAAAACGCTTGCCGCAGGTCACAATGAGTTTGTAAGCAATACGTTTGGAATGAATTCATATTACGTATTTGAAGTGCTGGATTATTAAGAATTGAATAATTCCATAATTCCGTAATATAAATTAGCACATGAAAATGATTACGTTGAAATCATACACAAATTAGCATTCGATATAGCAGAAGAAAATCCTAACGGGGATGGATTATAGGTAGTATGGAAGTATTAGAATAGTTAGTATAGTATATTGATAAATGTGAAGCACGATGCTCAAAAATATACATTGTATAATCTGTCTTGGTGTGACCCAAATGAAAGTAAATAGGTCAAAATAACATTAGCGGTATTTCTCTTTTAAATGTCACATTTTCCGAAAGTATTTCCCTGTCTGATTGGTAGTGATTTTATCATTCCCTTTTTAATGAAACGTGTGAATTTTGAACTTTTAATAATTTTTGACGGTTCAAAATATATTTATTTTCCAATACTATTAGTTCAGTACAGGTGTCAAATGAACGTATCATATAGGTAAATCATATACTCTATGTCATACAACTGAACTTTGTACAAACATACTAATTCCTTATTTATTAGCATGTATTATCGTCTGCTTGATAACAATCATTATGTATTTATGAGTATAATATGCCCTACTATACAATATACAGTTCGAAATAAAGTTGGCAGTAAAAATTATCGTAGATTGGGGTATACACGAGAGTATGATTTCTGTTTGAGGATACAGCATGCGTGTTATATCATACTTTGTATTATACAATGTATTCTTCTACGTTTGTTGGTGCACATATTTTTAGTAGTTGTAGTGTTAATTGACATTCCGGCAAATTGAATGATGCTCCTTTTTGAATGACTAAACCTTTAAAAGTCAAACTTTTTACTCTGTAAGCAACTTAATTGAACACGTCGTAGTATTAAAGACTTATAGATCACGTCTGTACAGGATAAAGATACAAATCAGTACATGTAATTTAGACACCTCTTTTACCTTAATTATTATGGTACATTTTAACCTTGGTTAGACCGATGCCGAAGATTTGTCTAAGCAGAATAGAGTTGAGTTTATTGTGCTTCTTGAATTGACATTCATTGCACCAAGATATGTCTAAGCATAGAGTATAGATTTTACCTTGGATAATTTACAGCCAAATTTCTACTTAAATATCAGTAACAGTCAGTTAACAGCAGAGTCTTTTTTATTACACATAGATATTCTTATTGTTGCAAATAAGATTAATTTTTTTGGGTTACTAACATTTATCGTAAAAAGATTCTCTGTTAAAACATTTGTGTGATTGCGACCTAAATATATTATTAGTATTTTTTCACAGCCTGGATATACTGCTGGATAAACTACTCTTCTGCACCAAAATGCCAGATTCGCCATTTCGTGACTTGGTTCAAGAAACAAGTGGCATATCAACCATACTGCTTCTCTTAAGTCAGCATACAGAAGCTGGAATATTTTCAAGAATAACGTAAATGTGCATTATTTATTTGTTAAAATTCGTCTCATCACCAAGAACCTAAATAATATTTTATAGTAAAAACTGATGGGAAGTAAAAAAAAGTGGTAAAAGCTTTTAGTGAGTCAATAATTGATTGGGTTTCATATCAAAAGTTCTAATATATTTATTTTTTCTGTAAAATGTAAAATGTATCTCAGCATAAGTTTGAATCTAATATTACTATTACAATAAACCGAATAACATATAACTTGAATCAAGGTTTCAACTATAAAACAAAATTATGAATACACCTGCTATAAGAAACACATGCAAACATAGGTACTACGTATATACGTACACGCGTTTGGACCAAAATTATTGTAGGTATAAGACGATTTCTTCTATTTTTAGTATGACATCAATGACTGCTGCGTGGTACACCCCGATAACACCCATTGAAAGCGTCTTAATTGGTCTTCTTATACTTCAGGTAACTTAAACAGGCATGCCTACTAGAAAATAACATATCTGTCTTGTGTACATTATTTTTTAATCATCATTTTGTGGGTGTTTTTAATATGTATCATTTTAATCTTTTCCGTGTATAAATTGTCACTTCAGATTTTTATAATGAGATACTACTTAATTCTTCCATTGGATATAACAAAACTAATAAATGATGGAACACTCATATCCACTTCAGTGAAAAAGAAGCGTTCCGTAGTTTCCTGTAGTCCAGAAAAGCATCAGCTCTCAGAGACGATGTTTACAGTAAGCTAAATTTAATGTCTCAAATCACAATATTCTGTTATCTGCGTATCGCCATCTCTATTCTATAGTGTAGCAAACAATATAAATGGAAATAAAGCAGTATAGGAGAGATAACTATTATTGTGATGCGTTTTTCTTTAATTACAGGTTATACGACGACTGGACAAACACGATTGTCTTTTGCACACGTTGTGTGAGCTGCAACGGCAGTCTTTATCAGGAAACGAGTTGAAGCTACCCAAAGAAACAAAAGCTACGCTCTCTGTCCTAAACAGGTTATCAAATGCAACAAAAAATAAATAGGTGTATGTGTAATACCTACCAGTTATCTATCTTACTACCATAATAGAATTTAGACTCAGCGAAGAGTTGGCATTTTCACTACAGAAGATATTTTAGAATATGAGATGCGTCAAAACAAACTTTGCACAGATATTCTGTATGTAGATACCTACATCTCCTTTTATGACGCAATTACTAAACTACAAAAGATTAAACCAGTTACATAAGCAATTACTACAAAATGTAGTCTTTGGCAAAAATACGTGAGAAACTGCTCCAGTAAAATTCATGTGATACTTGCATGGGATTAATTAATAATAGCAGAGTATAAGATTAAGATTAATTTACTGTGCACAATCTCCACTACAAATATTAAAAATTCTGGAATGACATTTTCAACCTAGAAAGTCATATATTATTATGTTACATAAAAGCACACGTGAATGAACAATTCTCCACAGAAGAATCACACGATTTTTTATGGTTTATTATTACAGACTAGGAAGACAACGCATGAAAATGGAAACTCCTGACAATAAAACAATGCTGGATCGTCCAGTTCTTTCAGTTTTTGAAGAAGCCGTCCTTACTGGAGGAGGTGTGACTGAGAACTATGAGAAATTTCATTCTACCGCAACTAACTACAAAAATGCATCCCTTCAGTGTCAACAACGTTATTCTCTGTGTCCACTGACTGAGAAAGACATCATGGAGTCTGTGCAGAGCTTATGGAGAGCATCACAGTTTTAGTTTTTATATACGACCACTTCTTAGTACTGACGCAGAACTTTTTTAATTTTATGATTCAAGTTGTCACGCTTAGTTTACTACTTCTATATATATATATATATTTACTACTTCTATATATAATTGCGTTATCAACTTATGTTATTTTATTACGTATACCAGAATATGACATACATACACGTGTGTGGTAAACAAGTAGGCATGTATTTATATATAAAGTGTCAAAGTCCATTCCATATCAAGAATCTCCATCCTGCTTACGTTTATCTCTTAATGCATTTTATTCCTCCTCGTTGGTATTCTTATGGTTTCTTGTCTGGAATTAAATTGCTGTCATGTAAGCATTTAGTATTTAGTCCATGTAGAAAAAGAACACATGTACTCAACTAACATGTCCCTTAAAACTTAACAGTTATCCCGAATCGCAGCCCAACCATTATTCTTGTTAGCACTGTAGTTCTTCATCCTAGCTAGGTGATATTATATACGTACAGATAATTCAATTTTACACACATGTCAAAGTTGCATACACGTTGGGTCCATTCAGTACGGTCGATAATTTTCAAACGAAAATAACTACCAAGGCCAAAGTGGCCATCAGGTAGTTGGGCAGTGCATTTCAATTAATAAATATACAGCGAAATTATTGGTTCGTTCGTACGTAACATCCTTCTGTAAAAGAATAAATATATTCTAGTAAGTGGTCCAAAGGAAAAGGATTATCTTTTGAACAGGTAAGCTCAGTAAACGCGATACTTAAAATTGAGTGCAAAAGTTTATTCTTTGCACATGAACTGTTAATCACATGAATTATTTAACTAATAATACACTTTCTATATTTTATCAATATTTTCCAAGTGAAAACAAACAAACAATGAAGGTGACAAGTATAACTACGTATAATCTTTCCCCGTAATTATGTATACGTGTGTAGATCATTTAACTAACACATAAAAATAGTAATCATTTTTTATATACCCATTTAGTATGTGCACATCACATAAAATATTAGAATGATGAAAAATGAATATTTCTGCTATAAATAGAGAGTAGATGTTGTCTTTCTGTTGATAAAATCATGTGCTTTAATGAAATAGCTGAAGTGAAAGCTCCTACTATTCTGGAATGGAGTCCGTTACTATTATTATCTCTTGACGAGAGTGCTACAGTTATACAAAAGGATTGGATAATGCAGGTAGACTCTTCCGTCCCCATTCACAAGAACAAAAGCGAGACAGACGTATTTTATTGGCATAATTATTAGCTACTGAGTAGAGATTTGCAAAAACAGAGTTAGCGCAGGTAATAATAATAGTATTCAGAACTTTATACCTTTATCATGTAGCACCTTTGTTGATCAGATCAGTTTTCCATGCTTTGCATTTAGCATAGAGACAAGGTTGAATAAGTAAACTGGGAATACAATTCATAGTGCAAAAAATAAAGCGAACATCCTACGGCATATCATTCTCATGTGAGTCATGCAATACAGGTTTTCAGAGAGTGTGTTTTGCTATGGCATTAAAATCGCAGAGTTTTTCGTCGTAATTGTCAGTGTAGTTACTAAGCTCTGGTATAATTCCATCCTTTAGTGGTAGTGGTAGCTGTATAGCTCTGTCCTATGTGAGATAAGGCAGGGAAGAGCAAGAAATGGAATTCTAATGGGAGAACTAGACTTGCAGCTTGTTTGCCACACTCTTCCCGTATTACCACATTACATTTTATATTGTACTGTCCATTGCCACCGAAAAGCAGCTGCGTATACGTACAAATATATTTCTCTACATTTATTAAGTAAGATGATCATTGCTATCAATTCACTTAAGTCGACTCCCAGTAACAGTAAGTAGAACTCATTATATTTCCTAAGGTTGCTTGTAAGTACAGATAGATTATATTATTATAAGACCTACTATTATATTATATTAAAAGAGTTTATCCATAAAGATTAGCAATAGTTAGCTTGAGATGTAGTTTGCGCATTTGTGCAATCGTGATGTACAGGCAAGAATTTAACATCGTCATATATCTCATCTCTATGGCCATTGCTTCATCAACTTGAATATTTGTTTTTATTTCATACTCGAACTTTGTCTCATACTCAAAGTTCTTGACTTGGAGTTTAGAGTTCACTGTGTAGTTTAATATTTCCTTCCCTTCGGATTGATCGATAACTGTATGTGCGGGATATTTCAGTGTTGCTCTTGTTCACACAAACATTTTTATAGTTTCCCTTTATTTAATTTGACTGTTTCTTTGTGTGTCAAAATGTCAAACCACTGTGTTCAACTAAGGTTTCGATTATTTCTGAGATTATTGTAGAATTGTGCCTATAGAATTTAATATTTTTTCCATTGTGTTTTATTATTCATTCATCGCGTACAAGAAACAGAGAAGGAAGAAAGAAAATTCGGAGCAAGATAATACTGTGACAAAAATACTTAATCGTCTGTTTGGTTTTATACAGAGAGACGTCTATAACTAAGGAAGGATAAAGTCAGACACGTTTTATTGCATGTAAATCGATTACATGAATTTTCTGGACCGTTGAAATTGGATTTCGATTATAACAAATGGACTGACCTTCACAAACTGGATGATCATAAAGATCCAACGTTTAGTATTATGCACTAAATCTACTTTTAGATCGATTTAACGAGTGAATGAGAATAATAGCTCGTAAATTCGTAAACGCTACAAAAGTTTCCATTCTGTGTTAAGGATTCGTTTGCATTGATTCAGAACCAATATGGGGGATTGTGAAATTGGACCTTCCGCTAGCTCGGTAAGCAGATTTATGTGTAAATTCATGAATATATTTTAAACTGCAATGATAAGGATTTAAATTACCATAAATTCAAGAATTTTTAAGACTCATTACTTATTGTAAGTATTGGAATTTGGAATCCGCATTAACTGACACTTAATTTTGCGCTCCGTTGTTTTGCATGATTTACTTCATATAAAATTGTTGTGTATAGTGCATGTAGTGGTATAGGGATATAGTGCGAGTGTAAACTATGCATTAGTGGAGTTTAGATTTACTTTCTGTGTTGTGTCTGACTAACTGTATTTTGCTCATTATTTTATATTCGTGTAGAAAGACGAGTCTGGTTCATTGTCGCCTTCTTCTTCCGGACCTGTAAGTACTTTACTTCATTAAATTGATACATACCTACATGCATATTATATTGTATGAAATGTTTGCATAATCTTCTTATGCCTAAAAGCTTAATCGTGTTACGTAGTTTATTTCTACTGTACATTTATTTAGTTTTTGCTACAACATTTAATTTATCTTAGTGTACATTTTATGTAACAATTAACATCAATTATGTATAAGTATACCATTGCTTGTTTATGGTAGTTTATATTTTTATGTAAAACTCTGCCATTCTTTTTCGAAAATCTCACGCCCACATTGATTCACATTATTAGTACGCAATAATTTATGAGGATAGAAAATGGTAAGATTTTTGATGCAGATTAACAATTTCACTGGAATTTCTTAGTATATTTTTTTCAAAGTTAAAACTCCGTAACAATGAGATAGATATAAGACACTTGATTAGGAATTGTGCGTGTATTTTTATAATTATTGTGTGCGTACAGTATATTAGCAATCTACGGTTTTCCTTGAGAACAAATAAGTTTTAGTTCCGAAACCATTACGATATTCTGCCGGTTATAAATCCCAATGCTTGAGGTATGCTTATAGTAAAGCAGAGAACGTTAAGCAATCTACTGTTAAATTGAAAACTGCAGATAGAGAATGTAAAGGTCATTGATGCTTGCAAGAACTTTGTTTCTCGTTCACATAAAATCTAAGACAATATCAAGCGCATAGATTAAGTTCTTACACAATCGTAAACAAGTTTTATAAGTGAGGAAAAAGAAATGCACATTGTTGCATTGTCTTAAAATCGACTGCCCTTAAACTGTTTAAAGTAAACAAAAGTTTCCGTTTACGTTTACATGCGTGAGTAGTTAATAGTATGATATTATTACACTAAGGGTAAGGGTATTAACATTTGCATGCAAAATCTTAAAAGAATAATTTAACTTTAAATTGTCTTGCAGGTTAAAACATGGAACATAGAAGAAGTGTCAGTGCCTATTGAGATGTCTTCAAATGTAAACCTTAAATCTTCACAAAAATCTTTAGGTAAACCAATTTTGTTGTTTAAATTGTTTGTTTATATTTTGCAGTTTTTTTACTCGAACTGTAGATTTAACTGTTTCTCTTTTTTATAGAACCGACTGACGGATCGGATAAAACGGAGAGTACTTTGCAAATAGGAGATGATTATCAGAAGCTTAACGGGAAGGAATACTGTAAAGCTGAGATTCAGCCACTTGTACTTCATAAGACTGATTTCGAGAAACCAAGTGGCTCTTCCAAAAGAAACCATAGAACTTCAACAGAAAACTTAACTGAGGATATAATTCTGTTAGAAGACGAAACTGTTATCTCTGCTTATGCAGCTTTATTTTTTAGTTGTTTCAATTTGTTTTGGAGCTGTTTAGTGGCCTACTGGCACGTACACAGCGGACGCTTTCTGGAAGCAGCGTTAACTGTGCTTATAATCTTTATCGGCGGAATTGTAGTGGAAATTTTCTACCTCTTTAATAAGTAAATGATCATTCGTACAATTTATTTTCATTTTGATGAATTTTTTAACAATATACATTTGCTTTTGTGAAAAGTAATAATTCTTATGAATTTGGAAATGATCTTTCTTTAGAAAAATTCAACTAAAGCAAATATGGAAAACAAGCACAATGCTGTACATCTGCAATTTAATTCCTTGTTTTACTTCAATTTTGCTGTAAGTCAAAAACTTTCCCGTTTGCAATAATTACACATAACTAATTAGCATTAATTGTGAAAAAGCATTTCAATGTGGAGACTAATTTAATTAATCCATACTTCACAGATCGTTGTCTAATGCAGTGTTTGCAGTGAAAGAATCAAGGTGCAAGACCTATAAGAGACCTTGGTACAGAACAAGAGTCATATTTCTCACAGAAGCATTGGCCTTTGCATTTCCACAGTGCATTCTACAGTCAATTATTTTAATTGAAGATAAAGATTCCATTCCGTCAATCAAAGGTGAGAAAAACCCGTTGTTATTAATATACTACGTTAGTCATTTTCAGAGTGCAAATTAGTAAAACCATGCAATTAGCAAAATTAGCTTGTTTGATATTCTTTTTAAAATCAAGTGCTATACAACACAATAATCCACACAAGTAAGCTTCAGTTAAAACATTATAACTTATTAGTATAACGAGAAAGGCAAAAACATGGAATTTATTGTTTATATCCTATTGTACTAATGCAGCCCTGTATTTGGTAGCTCAGTTTAAAATGACAAAAACTATTTTGACTATAGTATGTGTTTAACCTTCAATAATTTATTTATAGGTAAGAATTCTTATATATTATAAACTTTTTAATCAGATCGTGATAAGTAACGGGCCATTTTTATGATTGTACAGGGCTGACTGAATTTGAGTTGACTTTAGATATAAATGATGTATTGTTCACAATAATAACTGTATGTAATTAAGCAAAAATACTTTATGTTTTGTTTATCAATTTTTCTACAAAATTTTTAGGTTTCTTTTTGTTCTTTGGACTATGCGTTTTAACAGTCGGCATTGCGTTTGCAAGAATTCGTTATGACTGTGCCACAAAATATGAACGGTTTGGTCAAGGAATTGAAAAATGGTTGAGATTTCTTACTGTATGGGCAAATAAAGGTATTGTTTACACTTAAGAAATATAATAGTTACATAAAAATTGTATACATATCATAAAATGATCGTATATGGATCATTTTGTCTCGAATGGAGTCTCATCTAAAAGTAATATTTTGTATTTTTAGTGCTATGGCTTATTGCGATGTGCGTGTTCTTAATCATCTTAAGACTCCGTTTTCCAAATCATCTTACGATGGTGACAGTCGGTGGTTTCGTTGGTTTGCAAATATTTTATGAAGTTCAAGTATTGCTATCGGCTGTAAGTGGACTGCGAGACTACTATGGAAATTCTTTGGGGCTGTTATTCATCATTCCGCAATTTACTTCGATTATTTGTCTCATTATGTGGGTAAACACGGATTTTTCCATTTATGAGACCTATGTTGGATGTTTGGTTCTCGGAGTTTATTTCTATGTAGAATTTATTTGCTTACTGGGATGGCTCTTGGATGGGTGCCGTGAAAAAGACATTGAATACATCTCCATGTATCCGCATTTCTTCGGTAACGTCTTTAGTTATTGGTACAAATAAATTTAGTTATGACAAATGTAAGGTCTTTGTATTGTAAATGTAAAGTAACTATACGATAACTGGTTTGTCCATAAATACGCAAGAGCTACTGCTACTTCCTCAGTATGTAATTTTACTAAGTAAGATGACATTAATATATATATGCCGTAACTTTACTGTAACGAAATTACAGTGCGAAACTTTAACTAAAACCTACTATTTGCAATGATTCTTTTGTATATATTATATTTACTTGTTAGATTACGAATCGGACTTCAGGGGTACAATACAAATAAAAATACAAAGTAATGAAAAGTCAAGGGTACGTGTACTGGTGCGTAATTGTATGTGTGCATGAATTTATATCTGTAAATTATAAGACGTTCATTATGTCTATTAATATTCAAATCGAAATACATAGGCAGTAAGGGACCTAAATAGTTGATTTTATTATCACAACAAAGCTATACATCACATTTACTTATAATGTTAAGATAAATACTATGTTTACAACTATATACAGCATTTTTAAAATGTACAGGCTCAACTATGACTAAATTGAAAATAAATTAACAAGAAATCAAATGTTGTTGTTTAGTTAAAAATATCATTTACTCGTAACATTTAGTAGCAGTTAATAGTACAAGATTTGCAAGTGTATAAGTAGAAGAATTGATTTATTTGTGAAAATATTTAGTCTGTCTCGTTTAATTAATTATGGTAGCATATTTAGACTGTAGTATCACCAGGCTCTAGTATAATAGCTTTAGAATTCCTAAGATGACAAACTTTGGTTTGTAACAAGACAATAACCACATTTTTCGCAAACAGCCTGCTTTGTTTTTTCCAAATGTTCTTCTTTAACTAGGACATAGTCTGTGTCATATGTACTTACTACAAATACAGGAACACCAATATCTTTCAATGGATTTATAACCGCTGCTAAAATTCCTACCAATCCAAAATCCAACACAGCATCAATCTTAAAACATTTCCAGCCAGAATCTATTTTGATGTCTTCACATTCGCCAAAAAGCTCCATTGCATTTTCTTTAGATGGGACAATAACTGAAATTTCATCTGTAGTTTTGCTTATTGTAAACCACGGCAATTCCAAGATATGGGAAGGAACTTTGTGACTTTTTGGCAATCTGTAGATTGTTAAACCTTCGGAATATAATATTATCCTTTTGGAACTTTCTTCGGAAACAGAGGAGGACATTGCGACCACTTTATGAGAGGTCCTTCACTGATCTGTAAAATATGGAAAAAGAATTGTATGTCACTAATAATCATACCAATAAAAAAAGAGTATTTAAATAAAAGGGTCATTGCATTATAAATATATTGTAGGTGCATCGTGCATGTAGCATAATTAATTGTAAAGTCATTTTAAAGACACGGTAAATACTTCTCAAATGTACAATGTATGGCGAATGGAGTTACAAAAAATGTGCCTAATTTAATTTTAGGTACTACTGAAGTTGAAGATTTTACTTATTATTATTTTTATGTAAATGAATATGTAGTTTATTATTTACAAGATTGCAAAAAGACATTTTAGCTGCTAATTTTTCACTTAAATAGTTAGTATTACTATTGCAATGCAAACATGAGATAATCTGTCTACTCCTATCTGATTTTATGACTATCTGTGAATATATATTGTATGAAATAATATTGTATTACCTTTGTATTTTTTAAGTCGGCACTTTAAAATTATTAATTCAGTACATTGGCAAATTGAATTTATTCTGCTATATGATTTATACAGTATCTATTTTTATTTGTCTTCTACTGTGTTTTAATGACTGAAACACATGCAGAATCACTCACAGGTTAAAATTACCGGTTGTTAGATAAAAGTAAATCTTGTACACTTGTATCATAAAGTACCATGCCATAAACTACCTACATCATTGCATCATATTATTTTCTGAAGCTGAACCACTCCATTCTATACTCCGATGTACTAAAATTTTACTATCTTTACATTTTTGCAAGCTAAAGATAAATATAATATAATAAAATGGGCTGTGTTAAAATCGTAACCATAGTTAAGATTTATGTGTTTTATGATCATAATAATTACTATTCATCATTCTCATAATGTTCTACAAAATCAGTCAGTTAGTCTTATGATATTCCACGATACGTATGCACATTGTCAATCTCTCTGTCATTTCATGTCATTTTGTGTTAATTAAAGTCTTAGCATTTACTTTAAAACTTCCACAATTGTCCATACTTGTCAGAAGTAGTGTATTTTACTACCACCATCGCTCGTTTCTTAGAGAATTAGTCAGGCTGCAAAAGGTCTAATTGTAAAGTATGCAACAATTTCCCATGAATTCTTTCCGAAATATGTTACACGACTTGTTTCACACCTCATATGCCCTACGTTACCCAAGTCGGATTGTAAATGTTAAAGCGATGCATGCATATGTCAATGATATAATATATAAAATTGTCTCTATCTCTGTATATTCATTTTATATTTAATATTTTTGTTCTACTATAGCATTTTTAAAATTATGGGATTGACGATTTGACTGAGCTCGTATGCAACATGAAAATGATGAATGAAAGGTACATGAAAATAAGAATACAAGAGGAAACAACGAGGTTTGGATTTGTACCGGCATTTTATTAGTTGTAAGCTTGTTAAGATGTTCAGCACAATGATACTTACATTACAAGTACAGCAATCCATTTTCTTTGCATTAATAGTGACAATCAGCTAAACCTAAGTCTATGTTACCTCCGGCACAAATTAGTATATTGAAACATTAATTGAAACTTAACTTACTTAAAATACAAATACCCAAGTAACTTAATAACGATTTCTAATCTAAATCTGAAACTCTTTTTGCAAAAGCTTTTAACAAAATTTGAAGTGAACATAATTTTTCACGAGGTGCTGACACATTTGCCTTGTATAGACTTGCATAATAATGCATGAAAAATTGTTATTAAATATGGAATAAAAATATGAAAACATTCTGTAGACAATGCTTAGTAAAAGTTCTTGCTTAAATATTACAATAATTATAATAATATAAAGTGTTCAAAAAAGTTAGCTTAGTATGACTATTTATATAGGAATACCCGATAAGATAGGAGTAACCCAAAAACTAGGTTTATGTAGTATTTCTAGAATTTGTTGATTGTCTGTTGGCAATTCTGTGATTCAGCACTTTGAAAGTGACGCAGAATCAAACGGCAACATATATAAGTCATAATAATATATAGGATCATTTTAGTAACTAAACTCCATTAGCCTATAGGAGAAAATATTTCTTAGCAGAATGAAAATACATTTGCTTCGCTAAAATTTAAAACAATCATGCTAGTATACAACCCAGTAGACTGATTTATATTATAAGAGCTTAGCTACTTAGGTAAAGTAAACTACACTAATTTATTTAAATTACATTGACACTACCAACACACACTACTTACTATTTTACTACTACATGTACGCTACAGCTTCAGCCCTGTGAAACAGAGCTTTCACCACAGGTGTACCTACTCACTACCACAATGATTACTATTTTCTTTTTTTGTATTTTTACTGTTATGTTTCAAAACAACTAATAAAGTTGTAAATCAATACCATATATATCATCTCGAACGAAGAACCAGTAAATTATTCATATATAAATATAATCATGACATATAAATACTTAATTTTAAGTTGAAATCGAAAGTGATTAGGTTAAAAGGTAATACTTAGTTTTGGCAAATCAAGTTTATATTTAGGTAGATGCGGTAGAACAGCTCGGTAAATGACAGCACGTTACTTAACAAAGACTTGTAGTAATTCCTATCGCACAAACACAGTTTGGTAGCCAAATCTATAAACACAAAGGAAAAAATGCATTTTAGTATTCAAACTTCAAACAAATTTTTTGTTGATATGCATTCTATTTTCCCATTACATATTAAGTGGGTAGATTGTATCATTGTATGTCAAGATAATTTTGTTAATTGAAAAATGAAAGGACAATTCTTAGTAGAGTTATAAATTGTAAATCTAACTCAGATAACCTGACAAACCATTACGAAATTAAAATGTTCAGTAAATACACAAAGAGAATGAAAATTTATTTACCTTAATAATTGGATGGAAATCCACAGACAAGCTCGCATATTACCCAGGCTTCAATTTGCTGCAGCTATCAAAACGGCTTTGTTTCTTATAACTGCATATGGACGGTTGTGATGTTCTTGGTAGTATGATATGGTTTCTTGTATTTGCCATGTCAAGTAGACAGGAAAGAGCTATAGAGTGTTTGATACATAAATTACCTTTATAACTGTAAAAACAACAAAAAGAACAATTTCTAAATTAATAGCAGTAAGGAAAATCCTTTTTAAATCTTTGAATTTCTA
Organism: Pogonognathellus flavescens; assembly: GCA_019776165.1. Taxonomy (NCBI): domain Eukaryota; kingdom Metazoa; phylum Arthropoda; class Collembola; order Entomobryomorpha; family Tomoceridae; genus Pogonognathellus; species Pogonognathellus flavescens. The sequence continues at coordinate 19,262 of JABASD010001665.1, forward strand.
AAGTGGCAAAACGTTTTAGACAGTGTAAAGAATAGTTTCTCGAAGACTTTTATGGCATTGACTACACAACCAAAAACTCAAATCAACTTCTACAAAACAAAAATAAAATAAAAGTGAAAAATATCACAACAAAACAGTAAACAAACGATAAGATATTACAAAAGTAATTCGTTAAGGCATTTTGGTGGCCAAAATTGTGGGATGTTGGCTCTGTGAAAGTCACAGGCCAAATCCAACAAGTGAGACTTGTCACTGGACTTAAATAGTGCCGAAAAAGAGAAAAACTGTTGTTAGGGAAGAGACATAAATTAACTGTAGTTGCATATGAGTATTTAAGCATACAGGAGAGACTATACATGAAGATGAGGAAGACAATATAAAGAACGAATGCGGGTATGATACAATTGAACATGTAACCCCAGATCCCACAAACAGACTCATGTAGCAGATTCAGTCTCCTTTAAACTGTTGGTTTGTATATCTCTGTACATTCATAAGATATTAAGCAAATGGACGACTAAATTAATGCCAGCCATCAATTGAAAATGATGAGACCCGTATGGCACTTAAGCAAAGAGACACGCTATTACCTCATTGCGCCAATAAACTAACTTAGTCCTGAACCAGCAGTTTCACCCTCCTGCTGCAATGAACAGCATCCTTCTTTTCCTTCTCAACTAATTAAAATACAAAAGGACACACGTGTATTTTAACTGCATCTGAATACAACAACGTGTGTATCTGTTCTAATATAATAGCATAGTGTGCCTTGAGTACAATTTATTCAGATCAGGAACGCACGTTACATACAGAAAACTGTATTGTTATTGCTGACACTGACTGATATTCGTCCTCCAGGTCTTAGTAACAGTTTCACAAAAGTTTTGACATGGTACTTAATAATAACTAAATGTACTTAATAATTATTCATAATTTGATACCTTTTTGTAAGCATAGTATTTTCTATTATATGCAAGTAGATACCTACAGCATCTATTTTTATCTCTATCACTTCATCTACTCTTTTTTAACAGAGTAAATCACTTTTCCAGCTAAAGGACAAAATTTATGTTATGCATAATGCACAATGACGATGTGTATATTTAACTTTCCATATCTATATTGTCTAAGGGAAGGTTAAACATGTAGATTATATAGTTATTAATTTTTTTGTCCTATGGGTATTATATGGATATATTATTACATAACGAAAAAATATGTGAATCAGGGATGTGGTATGCTTCTCTAACCCTCATGATGATTTAAGTAGGTAATTAAGTTAATTATATGCCACTAATACTACAATACGACTTGTATTGATTTTCATGTACATATTATGCACTTACCATACAATTCCAACCAACAGCAGTCGTCTCGATTGGCTTAATTGGAAATAATAGGTTGTGAGATCTGTCTTGTCATATTTAGGTGGATGGTTATTGAAGAAGTGACTCACGATGATGGAACGATGGACGAATGCTTGAAGTAGGTACCGCTTTAAGAGAAATCAATACAAAGCAGCTTTAGACAGATAAATAGAATATGTAAACAATAAAACATTGGAGACAATAATAAATATGTAGGTACATGTATTATACAAATCGCATACGTAATTCGATATCGATTGGAGATTTATAAAACTTGGAAAATGGTTAACCTGTATTGAACGTTGAAAATATCGTTGGCGTATGAAGGGGAAAGTTATATTATACTTAGCTTGGCAGCAGGAATGAATACTAATATTATTACCTTCAATGAAACTAATTAACTAAACTACGTATTATGGAACTTATAGAACCTATTCAGTGTGAAGTCTATTAGTTTGGAAAAAGTATTAAAATAATGAAAATTAGTCAAATGAAAAATTTCCCAACCGAGGTTAGCCTCCCCTACACAAAAATTGACACTTTACGAGGATGAAGCCTCTTATTTAGCAACTAATGTAATGTTACTCGTTAATGTTATAAAAGTAATCAGTATAAGTAAATTATTATATAAATACTTTTGTAGTAATGGTATTCGCAACTTATTGCCATTGAAAATACATTACGTCAGCAATCTACGCAATAGGAATACCTAAATTTTAATTAAAAATGTATAACCTTCCAAACAAGTTACCTGGTCCTACTGTTCTTGGAAAAAAATGTCAAAAGAATCAATCCTCAATAGAACAATAGAATAAATCGAATGAAACTATAATTAAAAAATTGTGCATAATGATGATGACATAACTTCTATACTGTGTTAACTATACATAACAGTAATTTCAAAATTAGTACAATACTACATTAACTTACAAATAAGACTAAATTAAGGTGCATTTAGACTATAAAGGTATATACAAATAATATTAACCCATAAACATAAACGAAAACTACCAAATTAAACTTGGAGAATGCACCTACATTCAAAATTGTGAGCAAAAGTTACTGAAATTGAAATATTTCATGAAAGAACTAACAGTATGACAATTGAATGGTAAAAATATGATAAACGGAAATAATGGAGGTGCCTACATGAGAAAGGAAAAAATATTTTTAAGGATAGACCACAACTGAACGCTTATGAACACAGATAAGTAATGAAAGTCATTCTCATAAAGAAATACTTAATATTACTTTCTTCCTCCAGAGCCAGCCTTTGTTTTCCTCTGTAGTCAGGACAACTTTATCGAGCGACTGTCTCCATTGGCCATTTCTTCACTTCTCTTTGCATTATAGATGTTGTAACGACATAGATTCACAATTCTCCGAACATATTGATAAAGGTACAAATCTGCTCATTGAGTTCGGAAAGTGTTTCGAAACCATATCGACATTTCGTCTTTTTCAATTCGGCTCGTGTCGTACAGATAGTAGCAGCATTACTCAAATCTAAATGGACAGGTCAATTGAAAGAGGATATTTAGAAAGCGGTGATGGAGCAAGAGTAGGCTCCCTAACTCAAGCCAACATATTTGGAACTGGGAAGGATGCAAATTACGAAAAGTACGAGAATCCCAAAGTGTTCGGCTCATATCAAGTTTTTCTTCTGGGACTTGATTTCTTATTTAATTTGGCTGTAGACTGTGCCTATGGAGAGCCATTAGTCATCCTCGTATGTTTCATGTAAGTTCATTTCGTTCATTTTTCCTTTCGCACAAACATTTTTATATAAGCATGCGTTAAGCTTAAAACTTACTACAGGTAATGAATTATGATTCTTTACCATGTACTAACTTGATACGTTTAAATAACATCATGTCTTGTGCTGCATATTACATTCTCTCTATCTGTCAGTGAGATCATCCATACCTGAAGTAATTTACTCATAAATATCTTCTACCTCTCTTGTAGGTTGCAGAGTCTCGTCTTGATCATTAACTTAATCCTGTACATAATGACTTCAGCGAATCAAGCAATGCAGGTAACTTAAATACATACACGTATGCAATTTAAAAAAAAATATTGCAATATTTTTATATTATTTGACATGAATTTTCTTTAGCTATGCACTATATCCTTTGCTATACCTATAAACTTATAGTACTGATACTGTACCTAAAAGTGCATATATGCAAATATGAATATTTCCATTATAGCAATTTATATTTTGTGTGCTTACAGACCGGTTTAAAACAACGGACGGTCCGTCATCACGAAGCGAACATCGTGACATGTATTACGTACATGATTCTCACAGCGTGGTGGTACATTTGGGCATTGAGAAGATCATGGCCATCAGTCAGCGACCAATTTAGCTTCTCTTTTTCCCAATCCGACACAAACACCCCTAATGAGTCAATGGCAATAATGCCAGGCTCCAATTCACAACACAATCAACACCGCAACGGAACATTCGCCAAAGGGGGAGCAACAACAAAAGACTCAGGATTGCATCAAACATCCGATCCACACTCCGAGATTTTCACCCTATGGAGTCCCGGGTTCTTAGCCCTTTATTCCGTCCAACGCACAGGTTTTTTATTTATATTTATTAAATCCCCATTATATTTTAGCAAATAAGCGTTCCATCATAATTAAATCCTTGTCTGTTTATGGCAGAAGTGTTTAATAGAATTTAAAGTTGATTTAAAAAATGTGCATTTTTGTTTGCAGTTGCAGTGATTCATTATATTGTGTATATGAAGGCAACGTTTATTGTTCTCAACTCATCCATACTTGACAAATACGACGATTATGAAGCAAGCGCGTCGAGGGAGACCGTAGTGTCTCACGTTAACCCTGCATTCCACAAAGGAGATGAAGACAGGATTGCTAATGATGGCAATGTGATGTATAGTGAGTCAAATGAAGATTCTGAGGAAGACGAATCCCATCATGCCAATGAGATTAATGTTTCTCGCAAAGAAACTACCACAAAATCTACAGCTTTGTCTAAACCATCTATTGCACGGAGAACAAACCTTAAAGGCAAACTTAATGACTCCCAATCTCCTGCCACAACGGCTACAAGAAAAAATCAACGAGACTCACCCCGTCTACAGAGGGATGGAGCAGATGGTGATTCTCCCTACGCTCATTCTCATGCTGTGCCAAACAAAACTTCAAGCCATAAAAAATCCACATCGAATAAGAGCAAAAGACTCACGAAGAAGAATCGATCACAATCCGAAGATTTCTATGAAGATGTAAGTGATGAGGAGGAACACGAACGCTATTGATGCCTTCGTGTGCGTATACTGAATTCTCATATAAATATTTTCTGTGTATAAGAGATTCTCTTTAGTGTGTAGTACCTACTATTGACCAGTTTCACTTTTCTTATTTTTTGTACAATACTGTATAAAATGCTGTTTATGTTTTTTTGTTTTCTAAATATTTTTCATATATACAGTATTACAGGTTTAAAAAGTAAATTTAATTGTAATAAATTAAAACTCAGATGATGTATCATAATATAGATCTGTATTTTTGTAATCATTGTGCAACCCATTGCTAAATTACATTGTAGATATGCGCATACGTTATGTACGTCATGTTATAATTGAACTAGTTTCAAATACCGTTTTTCTATTTAAAATTGTCATTTCAAAATTCAAAACAAACTCAGTTTTTAATGAAATAATATAGTAAATAATAAATTTTTTAGCCTAAGCATATGATGAATTACGTATAAGGCACTACGAGTTTATTTGCTCCAGAAAGATTTTAGTTTAAAAACAGTTCAGCCCTGAATTCGATTAAAGTGAAATGAAGAAGCTCACCGAGAAAAACTGTCGAAGGCCATTGAAGAAAAGAAACTATAGTTATTTATTCTGAGTAGGATCCTTGAGGCTAAAAGAGTATTTAAACCCAAGACGAGAGAGAGAGAGAGATGCATCAGGTAAGGATATAAAGTAAGGGATGCCTCTACCGTTTTATTGCTTATAAAACCCTCTACGTACCGTGTTCACTTTATATACTGCAGTCTTCACTTATTATTGTAGTGAGTGAGCTAAGAGTCCAGCGGACAAGCTAACAAACCCAGTCCCTAATAGATGCACACTCACAGTCCCTACAAAGTACAAAGCAATCCTGGGCATCCCCTTTGTGGTATTGTATTTAGATTGTACTGCGAGACTTTTGACAAGTCGAGTCAAACGAAATGCGTTAGTGCCAAGTGATATGTGAACCGGTGGGTCAAAAGCAAAACTAACTAATATGCGTGTACTACTACTATCTATACACTATAAGCCAATACAGTAGTAGTATACGTTGCTGGCAGAAGCAGGATTCTTCTGTAATAACAAACATTGGATTTACATTTACTGCAGCATACACACACAAACACTTTTTCCCTTTTATCATCGAAAACTACATATACACAGATACAAAAAAGGTTTACTTTTACAAAGGTACAGGTTGACTTTTCCAAGAACGAAGAGGAATTCTCACGTTTTCACAAATAGTACATAGTCTGAAAACTAACTTTTGCAATCTATTAGTTCTTTGATATGACTTAAATTACAATACCTGTATGTTGAGACTCTTGATGAGATAATTTACGAAAACGCAGAAGAATTAATGGGATTATCGCAAATATCACATTCGTGTATAGAAAACACAAAGTAATATAAGGGAAGATTGTTAAGCGAGAGCGAGGGGAGAGTTTTACACACAGAGAGATAGATGATAGGAAAATAAACGTCTTTGCTGGCAACATTGCTGCTGGTAAGCTCTGTGTATGTAAGTACAGTGTGTACAGAAGTAGTGTGGTAGTAGAGTGTGAGTGAGTGTTCTGTGTATGTCTGTCTGTGGCTAGTTGCATGCTGCTTCTCTTTTCTACATAATATACCTTGAAGTTTACTATGTCTTTGGTTCCCATGCATTCCACCTTCATTCTGCCGCAAGGCTTTAGCATGTGAACATCAAAGACGAGTGCAGCTCGATTCTTGCTTTGCAGAAGTAGTGTATACAATTCTACAGCTCTGTCTTTATTTGTTCCTTGTGTGTCAGTTCATTACAGTGTAGCATGTGGACAAGAAACTTTTGAGTCGTTAGGATTTTCAACAGACACCACACCAAGCATACCTTTACTTTACATAAACAACATTTACCATGTGAGCCACTCAGCTTGACATAATTTCTTAGCTTTACAAACGTACCATGAGTGTAACAGTGTTAGAAAATCTCACCTCGTTGCTAAAATATTTTCATACTTCCTTAACTATAATGAAGTATTCAAATTGTACGCAATATGAGTAATTGGCAGGTTAAAAATAAACTGAAAGCAGCTAAAAGTGTCAACAAACTAATTACACCTTGTGTTATTGGGCATTGCTGTACGTTTTGAGATTGAGATGACTCTCTCCCAAGTGTTTGTCATAAAGTGATTTAAGTTTCTCCACAGTTTAAGTGAAGAAGAAGGATTGACTAAAGTGAAATATTCTGTTTACAATCCGTCTGTGCTCTGACACAAAACACTCACACCTCTCTGTGCATATAGTACACAGATCTTCATAGGAATACCTCCTTCTGTGTATAGCAACTATACAATGAAAAAATGTGTGTGTTAATACTAGTAAATGATCTTGAGCGCAACTAAAGAAAGGGCGTTGTGTATTTTGTTTTTGTAATAAAATACATTCGGTAGAAATTTTTTACATTATACGCTTCAAGCCCAAACACTGCAAAATTCTTGCATGAGTGTCTCATATTCACAATATTATATTTACACAAAGACTTTTTTGATTTAAAAAATGGATAAGTTACATCTTATTTTACTACAAGACACCAGAAATAATACGATACTACAATTTCGAATGAATCTGTTGTATTTGTAAGAAGAACTTAAGAGAATTTCACATGGATAGTGTTACTCGGCATTCTTGAGTGGTGAATGTGTGTGAAGGAAACTGAAGTGCGTCTACCTTTGGATATGTCTCATCATCGTATCATATCGTAGAAGCGTGTGGAGCTGCAATTGAATTGCAGGCGGATGGAAAAGATGAATTATCTTTGTTGACGACATATGAGGAAACCGGATGTAATTGATTAAGTTGCAGCCGCTGGGTTGTGGTATTTTGCTAGTAATCAAGCAAACCATTGATCACCGACCAGTAGTAGAACACGTACACAGAGTACACACAACATGTCAGTCTCCGCAGTAGCAATGGAAAGAACAAGAATGCAAAGTGGTGGTAGAGGTATTAGTATTAACAGTGGAAGTGGTAGAGGGGGGTGCCAATTAATTCATGACAGTCGGCCAAGCCGTCGAAAGCACAAACCCATGTTGTACATTAAAAGTGATAGTTTTAGATATTGTTGTAATCTTTTATTCTTTTCCATCGCTTGTCTTGGGATCACATTTGGACAATTCAAAACTGTTTTGGGTAAGCCTAAGCTTTATTTCTACTTGAGTGTATACCTTAATGTATCTAAAGTTTAAAAATAGAATTTGTTACACTGGATTACATATGAGATCTTTACTCAACCCTTTGGTGATGTTGATGTTCATTTTTTTAAAGCATGCTCGGCACATGCATGTTTGCACTCAAATGCACACGAATGAAAGGGAGATGAATTGATTTTTTTATTGAAACAGTTACATATTAGATCTCTCTGCTGATATTCCGATAATAGTATTACAAATAGAGAAATTCGTGTTGTAATAAACGGAATATTATAGTAGTATATAGGTACTACTTATTTTAGTGTTTGTACATATTCTTTGAATCTGAAGAGCTCTAATATAATCCACAGGAATATTTTATTTGAAAATGTTATATGTACCTATATGGAATGTGGCCTGCATGGTATATCTCCTGACTGAGCCATCTCTATACGTGTGTATAATTTAAGTAGAGCGTGGAGTGCATTCAAAACAGCCAGTGATTCTCCGATAAGATTATTGTTCCGTTTTGCTGGCTAGTACTAGTGGTCGTATGCTATGCAAGGTAGTTTAGTTGTATCTGTGTGTAGTATTGTATATACGTGAGTAGCATTTGACAGAGTGTGGTGGTTGTACTACGTAGTAATAATGGAGGAGAGCATTAGAGGAATAGGGGAGAGAGAATAAAATGAAACCCTTAGTGCTTCCGCTCGCATCCTTTTCCATTGATATGAATATCAGCATCACATACAGACCATCATGCAAGCGAAGTTTTATTGCAGAAATTGGCATTGAATCGCTTCTATTACAGAAGTAGACAAACATCAGTCTTAAAACGATGCACATTAAAAGGGAATTTATTTGTTATCATAAAACTGTACGTTTGGGGTGAAACATACGTATTCTAGACTTTTATGGCATCAAGTCAAAGAAGTCAGTATTATTGTTACAGAATTTATATACTTGCAGTGTAAGAATAATACATATTTGTAGTAGTGTAATGGTTCTATTTGTAAAGTTAAGTCAATCTTAGCCAAAGAGTTCATTTCTATGGATTTCTCTCAAAAACTTTTTACCCTTGCCCTTTTTGATGTAGATATTTTTCGAAAGTTTTTTTCCTTTGCCTATTACTACTATATAAGGTATTACACAGAGTTAGTATGCATTCCTCGTGTATTATTACAAACTAAAAAGGCTATGACTTAAGGATTAAGAAGTTGATTTTTATATTGATGTATATTATAATGGCGTCGACAGCTAATACACGTGGGTTGTAGGCAGGACCCGTTTCTTCTGTTCATGTCTATCACTATTCCTTTTATTCTGACAATGAGTCGCTGCTCTGGTTATTAAAAATATGTGTCGTCTGTCTCCAATGTCAAGGGTTGATACCCAAGGCAAACTTCAACTTCCACGCAGACAGACAGAACATGGCGGATGGTGGAATTCCTTTTAAGACAGGAATCGGGTTATTACTTACAAGGTGGTACAACAGGGAGATAATAACCGATTTTTTAACGGAAGGCATGTTTAAATGCATCAGAAAATTATCTTTCTGGAAAGGTCCATAACTTTGTCCAATGGGCCCAGTAAATGACCCCAAATTTGACCTTGCATTGGAAAAGATCCACGTATGAAGGGTTGCACTCTGTAAGCTTATCAATTTACTGTAGGAGTAAAGTGTGCATGCATGCATGCATTAAAAGTACCTACGCACTGCACTTGTGCTGGAAAGGAAACTCGTTCGCTTTCATAGTGAGTGTTGTACAGTCGTATGCAATGGTATGTGTGTTGTGTGAGCATGTGAATGTATATTCCTTCCAGCACAAGTGCAGTGCTTAGGTACTTACAGAATGCAACCCTTTATACGTGGACCTACTCCTTTTCCAATGGAAGGTCAAATTGGGGTCATTTACTGGCCCCATTGGACAAAGTTATGGACCTTTCCAGAAAGATAATTTTCTGATGCATTTAAACATGCTTTCCGTTAAAAAATCGAGTTATTATCTCCCTGTTGGATCTCCTTGTTAGAAATTCTCAAGTGCGTATTGACTGTATTGACCCGTCCCTCTGTGTTTCTCAACTCAACTGCAAAGTATTTTTAGGAAAATTACCGCTGATTGATTTCTTTATGTCAGGAGTCAGTATGGCAGGGGTTCTTCAGCTATTTTCTATTGAAATTGCTTTATTGGGAGTGAAATGAAGAAGGATATTTATGAACAGGCATTTCTTCCTGGTTTTCTACGACGTAAAACCTTAAATACCTTCTTTAGACGGCTACTAGTAATCCGCGGCTGCTTTGCTTTCGATTCCCCCTTCTTTTTCGTGCCTTCTTTTCCTTAACTCTCTGGGTTTCATATAATATTAGGGTGTTTTACTACATGACGACTGCTTGTCCAGGTTTATAGAAAAGTTACTACTTACAGCCCTGTGCGTGTAACTTCATTTAGTACTAATACTTACATCTGTTCTAGTTCTCTTTCTAATCCAAAGTTTTATCTCCTTGCTCTTTTGCTACCGTCTTCAGACGTTTCTTATTTACAGTACATCACGAGAGTGTTGTGTAGTAATAGTGTAGTAATAAGACAAGAAAAATGCTGAAATTTTCCTTGTTCCATTTATTTTTAACTTTCTTTAAGTCTCTCTTAAAACATCTCTCAGCTCAAGTGCTATTTTACATGAAAGCTTTTATTTCACTCATCTGTCTATGTTCTATGACTATCCTGAGAGTTCTGTCCTGTTTGTTATGTGATAATCATAAATACCGTTTTATCTTTACTTCTGCATTCTCAGTCGGTGCTAACCAACGATACGACGACTCTTCAGTTCCATTAGTAAGAAAAGCCAAGTTAGTAGTACCTACGTTTCCACTGTGTCTACTAATAATAAAAGTAACTGTTTCCGTAATAACGCCTTTACTCACCTTTGCAAAGTTTCTTATATGAAAATAGTGAGTTCTTGTGTTCCCTTGTTGCCATACTCTTCAATCACTAACTTATGCAGGCAGAATTAACTTAACCCGTGTTCATTCATAGTTCATATGTTATATCGAAATGAGTTCAAGTACGTACTAGAAAAAGAAAGCCCTGAGTGTAGTAATAGCATTTTTATGTACATTGGATTATTGACTCTGGCGCTGGCTCAACTTTAAGTTGATCTATTAGTACAGTCAGCTAAACAGACAGATGTACATTCAAGAGCACGATTATTTCGTTTAACTTTTGCACATGTATGGACTTAATGCATTTGGAATAATTACCTCTACTATCTTTTAAGTAATTCCCTACGTTTCTCTTATTGTAACGTAACAACTGACTTATAGTAAAATTGAAATCTTTAACCATTTTCATAACGATTTTATTATGTACTTGCTACTTGTGTGAGATTACAGTACTTGTAAGAACTTTTAGGCAATGTATGTAGAGAAAAAGTTTGTTCAGCGATTTCTGTTAGAGATTTTAGGATTTAATTAACTCTAAGTACCACAGGTAGGGATGTACGATGTACTAACTAAATGTACACATAACATGAGTTACTTTTATTTTTAGAACATAAAAGGATGATGAATTGACAGATGAAGCTAATGCTTGCGAGAATAAAATGAAATCTTTATGTTTGCGTTGGGATTTAGCTAGGTTTAATGTTCTGTCTCGGATTGTTGAAGAACAAGAAGGGAGTGAGCGTTAGCGTGATGTGAATAACCGACGTGCATTCATGAGGGATTTTAAAAGATAAACAATAAACATTGAGACTATCACTAAGACTAAAAACACAAGCACAGCAAATAATACTGATAATAGTAAATTAACCTCATTATTATGTACAGATCTTATTAACCATAAGCTTCGAACACCATTAAAGGAGTAAATGAAGTGCCAGGAATTTTAAAATAGAATTCTCCAAAGTGAGATCACCAGTTAAAAGAGTGGAGATAAATGTTAAACACTGAAGAGAGATATTGAATAAAGCCAAGCTAAAATGAACCCTTGAATACAAAGACGAGGAGAACATAAAAATCCTTTTGTTCTCGTTTTAGTATTTTTCTTCCCTTCTAAACATTTGTCAAGGCAAGCTTTTCACAACTGCATATACGTTATACGTATTTATACCAACATGTAGATGTAAAACATACTATTTATAAAAAAATCAACCTGTAGTTCCTATTTCCTTTAAAATGAACCTCAAATGTAGAGAAGTAAGCGTAGGTTGATTTTAAACTACTAAAGATTGAATTTCATCTCTCCAGAAGATAAATTTTCTGTTAAAGTATAAGGCATTGTGGTGTAAAATGGTTCTGTTGATTGGAAGAAGTTTGATAGCATCACATACAGTAAGGTTGGAGTAGTAGTAGAAATATTTTATAGAAGAATAGTGCTTATTAGTCTAAGGTAGGAAGAATACGGATATAAGATGCAGGAAAAGATACAAACTCCTGTTGATGTCAGATAAGACGCTAATGTGCACATTTGACATTTCTATGGCCCATTGCAACAATGTGGATAAAAAGAAGCGATGCAAAGATAGGAGGAATGCATTTGGAAGGGTAAAAGAGTTACATACATGGCATTTGCCTGCGAGATGTCATTTGACTTTGAGAGAGCGAGATAAACCCAACCCCAAGTAATTCCAACCCCATGTCATCAAAATTTAGACTATTAATGCCGGCGATGAAGCAGCAGCCAGAGCAATATGTCTTTCTAATCCTCCGTATCAAATCTCATATTTGACATCAGACTTGTTGTCTTTCGTATTTTAGTTAACTACCACTAACTTGTAATAGAGCTTGTGCTCTATGGTTTCTGTAAGTAGGCAGAACGATTTCTGGTTCAATCCTTGTAATATTAACGCACTCAACCGGAACTATGTTCTCTGTAAAAATCAGTTATATGTTCACTCTACGAATAACAAGCAGCATTTAAATGTACATGGTCTTGCATAGCATATACCTACACATACACATACAAAAACTTACTATAACGAAATCAAGATGAAATATAGTAGACTCATAAACAAAATGTTCAGCGTATCTGCTTAATCGTACCCTGACAAGTTAAAGTAGCATCTCTCTGTGTGTATTAATACACAAATTACAAACATGTTATTTCCTATTCTTGATTTCATATCAAAGCAGGAATATAATGTTAGTAATCAGAATATGATTTGTATTCGATGCAGCTTATTTTAATATTATTTTTATCTCGGTTCCTTCGAGACATCGATTTTCTCAGTTGTAAGAAGAGTTTCTACTACAGTTACTTCTGTACATTCCCTATATGCATGACTAACTATGAATAAAATTGTTGTTGAATATTTAATATGCCTGATATCAATGGAGATGCATATAGTGGAACAAACGCTAATTTGTCAGGCCTAAAACGTTTTCTGTACAAAGATTAAATGAACAGATTGGATTTTCTTTGCGTACTGGATGCGACAATCTCTCATACTTGAAACATGGGGCAAGTATATAGATTATTCTTATTTATAACCTTGGGAAGTATGGAGTCGTAGTATAATGTCAACTAATGTCGCGATTTAATAGTATTATGATATTATTAGCATTTAGATACTCACATTTATTTCATATACATAATATATCGGGAAGGCTGCAACCGACAGTTTCATGTCGTTTTATTTCCATTTGGTGTGAGGGAATATACATATACCAGCATCTAATTAATATTATCTCATTTAATAACATGTAATTTAAGGATTAAATATTACATTACAATCAGAGCAATGCATATGTAGTAACATCGATGTTACTAAATAAGTACAAATTACGATTCACAAAATTTCTCCTTATTATATACATTCTGTTTAATATGGAGGACTTGGTACGTTGGTGTTTAATGCATGGACATTTTAAAACGTTTATAATAGCCACTAAAGACTAAAGACGCTATTGACTGGCATTATATTATACGCACGCCACGAAGTATTGAGACTAAATTATTTTATTACTCGTTAAACTTCTCTTCAGATATACAAAATCCAATATCTAAACTAAACTATTCGGGATCTTAAAATAAGTACCTAAAGGTAAGGATATATTTTCTGTGATATATTTGCCTTTTTTGCGTGTATTCTTTTATATACGGTATAAATGGTAGGATTGCAATTCAAAATGAGTTACATACTTTGAAAACAAATTTGACAGTTGTGCTCATACAATGGGCGAAACTGTAGACAACTTGGAACTATATAGCTTTCAATGTTTATTGAGTTAACTCATTCTTTCGGTTCGGGCATCACATTTATATGAACATTTCATACTATTGGACGACCTTAATGTTATGTGCAGTACACAATATAACTGAAATTAGTATCTGTACTAAATGTCGTAAACCATGCATTATGCTATAGTGCTATACATTCAATTCATCCATATTCCACCATATACATTAAAACTTCGAAATTGCTTTTATTTTCATACTCTAGTCAGGTAATAATTATCTGCAAAAATGTAAGGCTGTCAACTATTTGCTTACAGTGTTGATAGTGTTGAGTACGGCTTCTGATGTGTAATAGTGTTAAACAAAGTTCTTGTGCTGAAGCATGTGTGTATGCGAAGGTACCATGTGCACACGTAAATCCGAACTTCCTTTGAAAGTTACAATGAATATCCGCATATTAGATTACAGAAATGAACATATGCTATGTCCCATTCATAAACATCCCCTCTTTCCGCCTCTCTATCTTTATGTGCGACTAAAACCGAAAAGAGCAGTTCAAATCTCACATGCGGATGTAATAGGATCGAGTTTCAGTTACTTAAGTTTAATATCTACAATTTCATTAACTTAAAATCTGAATAGATATCAAAGCTTTATTTGCCAATGGTGATTACGTGCAACTCTTTTAACAGCTTATACGGCTTATACCATCTTACGCATAGAGCGTAAGAAAAATGACAATAACAGTTATTAATTCAATGTTATATATTATCTATTATTACTATAAAAGTAAGTTAATATTAGATATTTACGATAAATTGGTATTATCATCATTATCATGCTAAATACCTACAATAATGGTATTTAGTAGTCTAAAGTTAGTAGACAAGTTGAATTCATACTTAAAGATATGAAGAAAGACGGAAATCTTTTAAAATGGAACTTTGCAAACTTTTCCGCAGTCATGTGGGCAGCACAATTGATTCTTGGCTTCTGCATGGACATTATTCAACTGAATTAACATTCCTTCAATTAAAACGATCTTAAATCAAAATCATTGGAATCAAAGCATGCACTTACTGCACTCTTCATCGTTCAAACAATTTTTCTCCGTGATTACACAAATCCCTGCTTTCTTATAGTTTGTAGGACAAGTCTTATTTGCCGCAGTCGTTTCTAAAATGTTTTTCACATAATAATAGAAATTAAATTAAAAGAGTTTGTGTGTGTTTTAGAAACAGAATTTTGTAAAGAATGAATGCTGATGAGACTCTTTTAATAAAAAAGACTTACCTGAAACGAAGCTTACACTCAATATGAGTGCCACAGCTAATACAACGACGAAAATTCTTTTATCCATAATTCAGATTGTAAACTACAGGACAGGAGTGTTGCTGGAGACAGATTTTCATGGAATCTACATGTACAATGATTTTGGAATGAATTTTGACTTTTATTAAAAAGACTTAGTTTGCCAGCGTAAACGTCAATGCGTCAATAATGCGTCAATACCAGCATAAAAGTCTATGGAGGATAATACTAAATTGTCAATTGTGATTGCGAAATCATTAGTAAAATCATAATCGCCCCAGATTAGTTCAGGAAATACAAATACATGCATACTATTTGTATAAAGTGTACATACGGAATTATAAATACCTTAAATAAACTTTAAATTCGTTTTTACACTCCTGGATGAATTCTAACAAATAACAATAAAATATTTACACGATAATATGACGCAGTTCTTCCCAGGTACTAAAAGTATTCATTGAAAAGAATCTCTGATTTTACCATGAAATGGAATATGGTACATGTCGTGAGTAAAATAATTTAATGACCTCACATAATCAACGACACTAAACCCATGATGTTTCCCTTGTAAATAAAGGCGTTCCTACTCTTTCAATGTATTTCCTCTTTGCTCACATTTCATATGTAGTAATAAAAAAAACTTTGCAAAAACGCAGAAGTTTACAAAATGATATATGACTCCAACAAGTATTCAGTTATACTGTGAAATACGTAAATAATAATACACATGCCTAAATAAATGTGCATGTACATATTTTATACTTTGAGACCATTCAAACCGACATGACTATGACACAGCACGAGCTTTACTCTTGCATCTGACTTGAAATATTTAGTAAAAACATGCACTCGCTCCAAAACTGTACCGTGTACAAAATGATAGTTCTCCAAAGTCGTTTAGAGCTAATGTGTACGAAGTGTACATTGATAATAGCCTTCCCATCTCTACGAGATCATTAAAATCCAATCAAAGCACACTTGTGGCATGTGGGATTTGTATCTGATTACAAGAAATACAAAACCGCGTGTTGGCATATCTGAATTCATTCTCATGTGCACTAACAGCCCTTTGATACTCCATTCAAGCATTCTACTACGTGTTAACAGCCATATACAAACAGCCGAGATTTATTCCCTTCTACTTATATGTCATTAGAAAGAAGAGATTTAGATTTACACACAGAAGGCCTAACCTGGAAGTATAAGTATAACAAAACATTTTAAAGCGTATTCAGTCATGTAAAAGAATGCACATTGTACATTCCGTACATATCTGTACCTGAAACTAAATACGATGCATGATCTACAATACAATGATGTCAGAGACAGTAGTCGTGGAAGAGGACACACACTTAGAGAAATACACGAAAGCAATAGTACCACACAAATCAAACAAACAAGCCACTGTCAAACGCTTGAGATTCGTGTTTAGTACACAAATGTTCAGATTAAATTTGTCTTTATAATAGAATACCGCTACTGGTGCATTACACGGATTAGCTTCTTGTGTAGGAACGTTTATATTATTATCTACTCACATGGTATGTGCATTAAAGCATATTGTACACTCAGAAACAGATTGACAAATGTATTACACGCTTTAGAATACAATAACAACAATCAAACAAACAATTGCAGACCGATTTGTCCTTATGTGTTTCTGTTTCTGATATTTATGGGTCGTTTTTATCAAATACAATCACAGTCCCAGTATTATGTAGTGCAGTAGTGGTCATACTAGTAGTGTCTGGCAATCAGTAGGTTAGTCTTACTCTTTTAATGTGTGTATGTGTTATTTCATGCTGCTTGTGATATACCGCATGTATTTTCGTGGTTTTAGACCTCACGAGGTCTTATGTGCCCGATATGTCTGTCGGTCTGTCTGTCTGTCGGTCTGTCTGTCTGTCGGTCTG
>JABASD010001666.1:0-36470 GCA_019776165.1 Pogonognathellus flavescens
ATTTTTCAGACAAATTTTGTACTTTTGACTTGTTAATTCCAAAATTATCTAGTGCATAACACAATCCGGGGGGTGCTTAGTCCAAAAACTATTGGTCAACCAGGATTTTGTGGTCGACCACAAAATCCTGGTCGACCACAAAATCCTGGTCGACCACAAAATCCTGGTCGACCACAAAATCCTTGGTCGCCCACAAATTATTTTGGTCGACCAACCAAAATTGAAAAGTATGGCAAATGTAGTTTGCCAAAGGGTTCTAATGTCGAAAGTGGCAATTATTTGTCGAAAATAGTAAAAACCAATGATTCTTTTTTGGTTCATTTTGGTCCCAAAATATTGGTCTGCACACCTCTAATGTGAATGTGCCATTATGTCAGGGTAAACCAGAGTGGAGTGTACGAGATAGACTTTACATCTAATCCGCCAAAAAACTACTAGCAGCCATAAGGCTCATTTTGATATTCATATTGGATAAGTACGTACTACGTTTATACTGCCGCTTTTAGGAATAAATTCATACTGGGCAAGTAGTAGCGGCTATACTAGAAAGGGATTCTTGTATATGTCTATACAGGTTCTATGATTATGACTCTGTCTCTCTTTACTACAGAAGAATTGTTTCTACTGGGAAAGTATGGAGATATCTTATTATAGGAAGAAATAAATAAGGAGAAAACGTTTTGTCGCATCTTTGCAACAGAAATAAATGACTAGACGCTATACTTATTGCGTATAGAGTAGAGGTATTAAGGACAGACGACAGGAGCGATGAAATGTTGCAATTCCAAGGATGCTGTGTGAGCTGTGTTCATGTCGACAACGGCCGGTCGTCGTGGTCTGTGGTTTCCTATGTGATTCTTATAAGGTGCTATGATAAGTCTGTGTCTTTTATATGAGGGATAGGGTGAATTGTAGTTGAAATCTTAAAGAGAGTGCAGACGCCAACACATGGTGTGTGGCGAGAGTGCCGAATAAATGGAA
Organism: Pogonognathellus flavescens; assembly: GCA_019776165.1. Taxonomy (NCBI): domain Eukaryota; kingdom Metazoa; phylum Arthropoda; class Collembola; order Entomobryomorpha; family Tomoceridae; genus Pogonognathellus; species Pogonognathellus flavescens. The sequence continues at coordinate 982 of JABASD010001666.1, forward strand.
TAGATGATCTTACAAATCCCAATTCTCAAATGCATTATTTTACACTGTAGTTTACGTTTATGAGCTGTTGTGATGGGAAAACGGGAAGGAAGCTTTCCAATATAACCCAGCTATTTCAAATTTTTCACTACATCATGCACCTAATGTAATTTCGGTAGGTTTAAAGATGAGTTTTGTAAAAGGGAAGTTTTACTGGAATCTTCCGAACGTTTTTCAATTCAAGTTAATACTGCTATGACCGACGGGAGTGCATTCGCCATTAACACTAGGAATGATCCCACAAACAGATTTTAATGAGATTTTTCGAAATTAACATTTTTCTCAACCACCCATGAAAATATAATGTAAGTTTATTGAACTGGAAATAAAATTCTGTTAGCCAAATTAAAAAATTCTTCCTAATACATGAAATTGTGAATGGAACGTTTTATTTTGTTCTTTTAAAGTCCGCATAGTGTTAGCATTATTGTTAGATATTTTGTTACATGTATTGCAAATACAGGTTGTATAAAGTGCTTTTCGTTATTGCATTAAGTCAACTGTGTAAATTCATACGGTATATCTGTATTACTAACAAAATTAACAAAATATAGGGCATTAGAGAAATACCTAAGCAAAATTAATAGGTACACATAATTAATTGGTCCTATTGATTAAAGTAAAATTAATACATTATTGTGCAATAATTACAAATATTACATCATGTAGCTTATTACACAACAACATAGCTTATTAAGTAATAGATAAAATCTTACCATTTGTACTTTTGCTTCATTAATCAGATTGCAGCCCATTTTAATTGCGGTTTTCCATTTAGTTCATAATTCCGTAAATTATTTCTGCTAGAAATACGAAAAAAGCAATTTTCAAGCCGATATTTGAAATCGCTAAAGCATTTTTCATTGGTTTGTATAGGTCAGGATTTTCTTTGTTTACGGAACGTCCGTTGTTCTTCATAGCAAGTCTTAAATCTTTAAGATTATTCAAATTATTCCATTTCACAAACAGATCATAAATGCCCGAACTCATGAGATTTAACATTTTTAAATATAGTTTTTCTTCATTCAGATATTTTGGAACATCATACATCTTTGTTTCTGAGATAAGATTCCCATGACCAGTTATGTACTTCTTGTTATCGAAAACATATTTCTTGTACAAATTTATTTGACTAGTGTAGTCAATGTAGGCTCGATTCGTACAGGTTTCTAATATGGCTAGAGCTCTTCTGAAGAATTTATACCGGTCATTTTTGTCACATCTGCTCTCTGGAGTACCTAGCAGAAAGCTGGCTGGCCAAACTGTATTATTATGAAATCGAACTTTACAGATACTCCAAGTCCATTCCGTAATTCCATTCTGCTGAATATTGAAGGTTTTAAAATTGTCTTCAGCATCCTTTATGAATGATTTGGTTAATTCTTCCACTCTCCATTTGTTAAAGTAATACCTGCTTCCATTTGTAATCAAATTGTTTATGGGACAAATTTTACCACAAGTATCATCCGAATCATTGAAATGTGGCATGTAACAGGGTGTATACTGAAGTTTTTGAGGTTTTATTATTTTAAACTGTTCATTATTGAATCCTATTAACGAAAAGTTGTTAAGATCCTTGATGTGATGTAAACTGCTTTTGATAGGTGCAGGGGAAGTTGCTTGACCTAGAAATATTCCTTTGTAGGCATTTGTTAAAGTTATTGCTGCAAAACACCAAATACCTAAAGTTTGCCCGAGATTCATTGTTTCTATTTTCTTTACGATCAGTACAGGTTGTTCAAGAAGAACTGAGAGAAATACTGCGAAATTGTGTAGAAAAAATTTGAAAATTTGCACGTTACTCATTGATCTCTTGTCGGAAATGCTTGAGACATTCAGTTTTGTGTATATTAGTGTGAGACAGAGGCATAAAAAAGAAATGATAATCCAAGACGTTTTGTCAAAAGGGGCTAGAAATATTCTCCAAGATTCCGGTTTTCCGATCCCATCGCAAGTGATGAAATTCCAAAATTCATTATCTGTAATTACCGTTTTGGATGATTTTCTTGCATCGGTAAATCCTCCTCTGATTTTACCGGAGAAATAAAATTTGTTTTTCTCCGTAATAATCTGAAAATCTTCCCATTGAAATGTTTTTAAGACATCCGTCATTGTCAATTTTTGTTGCAGTAAACTTTTGAAGGGGCATATCCATTTTGCATCAATGAAGGATACATTAAAAGGTATGTATTTTCCATTAGTGCATTTGTCGATGGTAGGCATGCTTTTTAATAAGTAGAAAGCATCATGTTTTTTACGATGACCACTGATTACAGTCTTCAACGAGATATTGAAGGGAGTAGCTGATAAGAAAGCTGTGGATATTGGATTACAATAACTTTTAACCGTGTCAGGGACAATAAATGGACAACCCGTACAGGTCACCCTTTTGCTTACAAATTCATAAGTTATCAAATCGCTGTGATTAGAAGAACCCGTGTAAGGTACCAGCAATCCCATGGAAATGCCTGGAAATGTATATTCTTCAACTGGATACCAGTCTGGGGCAATGTAAATCTGATAACCGAAATATTCATTGCAAAACGAACTTTTTATTGTTGCTCGTCTGTACTGTGTACAAAAAGTTGCAATATTTTTGTAATTCTTGCTTCTGAAATGAAGAGTGAGTCTTAGAAAAGGAAACACCCACTTCCGAAATATTGTCAAGGACTTCAAGGATTTGACTTCCGTTATATTTAGAATTACAATTGGAACCTCAATCTCATCTTCTAAATATGGAGCATGTTGGTTGTACAAGACAGATACTGCACAATCAGTAAAAGAATTAATAATTACATGCAAATCTTTCACTACGATACGAGATCGATGTTCAAAATCAACATGATCTTCAGGAGGTATGTTTTGGAAATCAAGAACGAAAGTCGCAACAAAATGAAAAGGAATTAGAATTAAAGCGGATATTGTCTTCATTGAGTAGGAATTTTATTACTACTATTACCAATAGGAAACATTAGAAATGAAATAACATTCAGTATAGATCTGAAGTTGAACTATCACCCGTTGCATCGTACTAGTGGAACTAACAAGACCAATGGAGAACTGACCAACAAGTTTTTGCAAGAAGTATAACATTTTTTATGTAAATGCATTTGATGTCTCAATTAAAGTATTGTCTCTTGTTTTGTCGTAATTGTTGACAAATAGTACACTTGTAATCCGGTTCCACAAAGAATCGTAAACCAGTTACATGCAACGTATTTCCCAGTAATTCTTTTTTGATTTTATTGCTGTTGTAGTGCATTTCAAAATAACTTCAAGGTTAACTTTTCAACAATTCTGAAGTACCTAGACAGTAGACATAGACATTTGTTCCCCTTGTCAATTGTGAAAAGGTATGTAAATAATCTAATTAAGCTAATGAAATAAGAATGGAAAATTTGGAAACTTTCCTTGCATTAACCACATTCATTGTTGACAAATTCACAAAAATGTTCACTATAGATAAATATTGTTGAGTGAAATGTTTATTGACAATTCCACGATATTTTTCATCTCATTACTTACATCCTGTTGCACATCTGTCTGGCAATTGGTAATCAGATGCAAATATTTAATTCTTTCCTTTGTAGCATTATATTACTCGTACTTTTGAATAAACACACTTAAAATAACTGATCCGAACAAAAGGTTGGTAAACGAGTTGGTAAACATAGTAAACAAAGACCAAGTAGGATTGAATTTATAAACGACATGACATGAGTATAAAGTCCAAACTAAATATATTTCTTATATTTTGTGCATGGTTTTATGAGCTTGAGACAGATCTAAAAATAAGTAATCGATTAATTCCCTGTATAGAGTGGAGGAATTTATAATAAATTCTACGAGGGCGGATTTTATATTATAAGCATGCAATTACCTTCAGCCTAATATGTAATGATTGATAAAAAAATCGTTGCTCATTTGCATAAAATCTTTCCAGGGATTTTCAGATCAAAACATGAAATCACTTTCACAGCGGTATACAACATTAAATTTGCTTACTAAGCTAACAGATGTTACGATTCAAAGGAATTTTATTGTTTGTAAACAATAAACACAATATCCTTAATCCTTAATATTTCCCACAACAATTCAATTAATTATAACTAATACAATTAATTAAGTAGGTTTGTTTATGAAAGCACATTTTATATAACTTATCTGTTATCTTTCATCGTAATTCCAACCAAACAAAACAATACGATTACTTTACCCAGAAAAGCTAATAAATAATTGCAAACAAGTACATAGGCATAACTATTGTATTAAGTTACAGTGAGTGACGATTACACATGAATGGATGAGCACGGTAAGATTATAATTTTGCTGCTTTTCGTTTTTATAAGTCACTGGGCCAGTATTATGGCTGTCTACATGCACTTTTCATTAGAACTCATTCATATGGATTTTGAGCTGTATAACCAGTTTGCATTTTATTGTATGTAGTTCCTAAGCACTTACTAAAAATTTCCTACGTCATGATTCGCATCACCGAAATAAATCGTAGTTGTTTTATATTCATTCACTTGAAGATGATCACGCCATGAATCTATAGCAGAGCTCTACTATACAACAACGCTATATAAACACAGATATAGTTAAGCCTGTAGGCAATTATTACTACAATACCTAACTATAATAATTACCTTTAACTCACATTTTTACTCCTCATATCACTCCAACGTATTTTTCATGGTTCAATAATATTATACGGTTGATATTTATGTGTATACACGATATGTATACAGATATAATATATTCTATGCATTTTCTGGCAATAAATAAAAACTAAAATTCTATTTCAATCGAAAAGCATTGCATAATAATGATTCATAAGAAAAGTCATGTACGCATTTAAGTAATCAGTAATAGGCTAATGGATATGGTAATGTATAGGTTATGGTTACGGACGTTTCTAAAGGTACACGAGTGGGTGGGTGGCAATGGATTCTGGACATCGGGATTCAGTCATAGTTAATTATTTTATTAGTGTAGCATGCAATTAATTTTTATTTCTAATTTCTCCTGCAAAACAATTACTCACATTGTATGGAAATATACTTACGTGTGTTTTTATATATGCAAATTATGTACCATAAAACTCATTTCGTCCCTAAGCTCACGTATTTTTGCGAAGTATGACTCGGTTTTAGTTTTAAAACGATGACGAACCAAAGTTGTTTCTTACTATAACCTGTAAGGGTATACACGGAAGATAATAACAAACATCGCAAATCCATTGGTGTTATTTTGCTCTTTGATCTTTAAAGTTTGACATGCTGTGGCCTTAGTGCATAAACCTACCTAGTATTCTTAGACATCTTATTATATAAGATAGTACATACCTGATGTGTTGTAATACAAATAAAACTGACGCATTTGTTTTTTTAACTCACGACCACATTTCTCACACATAATTGTATAGTGCTGTACTGTTGTAGATGTACTCTCCGTCTCATTCACTCTCACTACCTGTTTTTCATTGACTGAGTTCATTCATTTCCCTTTTGTTCAGATACCTCATCCTGACTAAGATTCACAGTCGTACATAAAACCATGTTTACTATTTGCGTTGAATGTTTCTGTGCGGAATTCTAAGACGTAGATTGTTACTCTGATGCGACGTTACATCAGAGATGAACATGTCAAGAAATACATCGGATGATTCGACTCACATGGTCTTATGGCCAAGATATGCATCACGTCCGTCAGACCAAAGACCCACCGACAGTTCTGTTTTCGTATTTTCATCTGCATACCGTGTGCCGTATATACGAGTCATATAAACACACACCTACAACAAGTACCATCACAATGGTCATAGTCATCGTAATAGATGTGTTATGTAGCTTTATTCGTCGTAGTAGTAATAGAATATTACATTAAATATATTGTTGATTTGTTTTTTGCAAACTTTATCTTTCGTGCAGATCTCAAGTCTTCATTCCTTATATAAAGCTTCGCAAATCGGGTTCGTTTACTCATTAATAATTTTGATCCCACAACAAGTTCATTTGCTTAAACCATATTTGTAGCGTGTCGATAAAGTCGATTTCCTTTACAAGTTTAACCTACCAACTTATACCGACAACTATTTTCTCTTAACCCATCATATCTAAATACACATACCTACAGATAGAGAAATAAACTCCAGAAACAGTTTTCGTACTGACAATTCCTTTTTACAATGAAAGGAGACATTTTTTGTTTATGTGGACAATTGCTAATTGCAATAATACTAACAAGTACCCAAGGGGTAAGAATAATAATTTCGATTCAACATTTTATTTTCTGTAAACAATTTTATAAATTTTGAAAACTAATTTGGCATGGATATATTTTTCCTTAGGTATGGAGTATGCCATGGAGTGATGTTTCGGAGACTGACCCTAGTCATTGTAAGAACGCAGGAATGGCCTGCGGAGGTCATTCATACGAGTCATGCAGTCGATTTTGTGTCAGCACCGGCCACATGTACGGTCAATGTGAAGATTCTTGCTGCATGTGCTATTATCAAGGTAAATGTTTTATATTCACACACAATGCACTTTCATTCACACACAATAGGACGGAACATTTATTTACTTGTAAAACATGATAACGAATCTGCATGTAATGCATGTGGGTAAGTTGCAGATTAGAGATTAGTCACATCACAACAAGGCTCGCTCTGTTGTTAGAACTTGCATCTCTTCTTTATCTCAATGTTTAATTTGTATTGCATCCCTCACGCAGACTAACAGAGTCTCTGTGATGCACAAATTATTCACACCTCTTCATCCCTCGTTGTACATTGAACTGTGCAAATATTATATACACATTGCCGACATTGCTTTAGTTCAGAGTGGTGCAGTCATATTAATGTACTCGTACACGGTTAAGAAATACCTCTAGTAACCGTATCAGGGCTGTAGTTACTTGCTTAAAGGTAGGCTTATAGTTCTTGGAATGAATCGTAGTAAATTCTTGTTTTGATTATAAAAATTTAACCACCTACTTCATTTTAAGTCGTATTTTTCATTTGCATCGCTTGAGTGCGTTCGTTTTAATACTTCGTACTTACGGTTTTACGTACAACAAAAGTATAAGATTCAATTCCAATGTTTTGTGGTTATGTATTAGTCTGTCGCTTATACAACGTATATTACGTATTCCGAACGCATTTACTGATTACATCTAATTCATAGATAATATATAAGAAAATGTGATTGAAAAGTAAAATTTTCCAGTTTTTTGTTCGTCAGCTTTGCTAGGATTATTATACTTTATCATGTATACAGTATTATATATCTGTATATCTGCTCATTGTTAGCTTACCTTAAAAGAGCAACTACTTACTTGTTAGTCTCGTGATTTGCATAAAATGCGCACCAATGCCAATAAATAACTTCCACTAATGACGCACAAAGGTGTAAAAAGTGTTATGACCTTTTTTATTAGCTTAAAGCAATACAACCAATACAAGATTTTTAACATCAACGATCGAATTATACTTATGTCATTGGGAACATTGAGAAGTAAATAATATTATTTGTACGCAACTATATGCATTTAATTAGGGACGCATATTTTTACATGAGAATCAATCACAAAACTGTTTACTCATGTCATGTGTGGACGCTTTTTCAGAGTACTGAATCGTATTTTTATTGTGTGTGACAAGTTTATCCCAACATGATTTGTTCCGCACATCTTTAACAAGTCTTATCTTTAGGAGCTTGTATAATAACGAATCATTTGTTTATTCTTTGTCACAAAAGTTTCCGATACGGCTCAAAGAACTCGTGAAGATACCGAATTACAACAAAAATACACATCAAATAATCCAGTTTTGTCTGCTGGGGGTGCTCGGGACAATGGAAAATCATCTCGCCGTGGCAGTCGTACTCGTAATACTCGTAACCGCAATCGTAAACTCATTAATGATCGGTCCTCATCCTTGTATTATAGTGCGAATCAACAACAAGATGTTTGTACAAGTCAAGCCTGCATTGAAGCAGGTTTGTTGCTCACATTAATTATATTTTTTATTTCTGGCATCTTCGCTCATTAATTAATTGTATTGAAATAGGTACGAGTGTGTTTTGCTTTAATATTGCACACACACATAGAACCAAAACACTTCTTATGTGGTATAGAATCTCAGGTTTGTTTTTGTTTGTTTTAAACTGAACAGTTGCTGAATTGAAGGCGAATTTGAATCCAAGTGTTAACCCTTGTGACAACTTTTATCAATTTGCCTGTGGTGGCTTCCTGGAGCGAACTGTCATACCAAGCGACGCAACATCAGTCTCAACCTTTAGCTTGGGAGAAAGAAAAGTTGCACAACAAGTTCGAACTATTCTTGAAGAACCTCATATGCCTGGAGATCTTAAGCCATTTCAACTGACCAAAACATTTTACAAATCTTGCATGAATAAAAGTAAGTGACAGTTTTTATAATTCACACTGATTTGTTCGCAATAATTATTGTTGACGGGAAATTTGTTTTGGAAAGTGCAGGATTTTTTACTGGAATTTTGTTTATTATAATTTTTAGATCTGAGTGAATATTATGGTGTTTCTCCCTTGAAGACCTTGCTGAAACAATTAGGAGGTTGGCCTGTTGTTGATGGAGTTTTATGGAATCATGGAACTTTCCATTGGGCTCAAGCTTCCATTTCATTCCGAAAACTAGGTCTCTCCGCAAGTTACTTTGTGAGTTTCAGTGTCGGTCCCGATATCCGCGAGTCTTCCAAGAGAGTTATCTCAGTAAGCCATTTTAAAAAATCCTGTTTTTTTTACAATTTCGTAAAACCAAATCATTTCATGTACCTATGTATTAATTTTTTAAGATCGGAGAGCCTGGGCTGGGTCTGGATAGAAATATTCTGCTTAAAGGAATTGGTGATCCTGTCGTTCGAGCTTATTACAAATTTCAAGTATGTTAGGTCTATCTAAAGAACATATATATCTTAACACAGCAATATTTAATACCTAAATTAATCTTAATTGAATATTGTTTGTTAGACGGATTTAGCAGTTTTACTTGGAGCTGATCGATTCGAGGCAGAGAAGCAAATGTTAGATGCATTGGAATTTGAAATAAAACTTGCCAGTATTTTCATGGCACCCCCAGGCAAACGATCTCTCACTGTGTTCTACAATCCAATGACAATTGCTCAATTACAGTTTAAATATCCAGCAATTAATTGGTTTAATTACATTCAAAGTCTCATGCCTTCAAACGTGAGTACTAATTATGTTATATTTTATATACCAATTTATGCTATTTACAAATTAAAAGCATTACTTACATTTGTAATCAACTTTTAATTTCCAGGTTCACATTGATCTAAACGAAGTAATTATGGTCCACTCACCAGGCTACATTGAAAACTTTTTAACTCTGATTGCAACTACTCCTTCTAGGTAATGTAAATTTCATTAAACACACCTACAAATTTTTTCATAAGTATTGTAATTTTCTGTTTCTTTAATTTTTTAAATTTAAATTTCTGTTTTTAGAGTTCAAGCAAATTACTTAATGTGGAGAGCTGCAGCCTCTGCTGTGACATATCTGAATGAAGAAAGCCGTAGAATACACTCTGAATTTTCTACCGCAATTTTGGGCAAAGTGCAGCGTCAACCCAGAACAAAGGAATGCATTGACTCTGTTTCGAGTGTGTAAGTGAAAATAAATATCTTTAAGGTGATCATTTAACCATGAGTATCTAGGTCATTTTATTAATTTAACTTCTAATATTTAGAATGGGTAATGCTATTGGTGCAATGTACATTCGCCATTTCTTCAAAGAAGAAGCAAAATCAACGGCACAAGAAATGGTTGATGATATTGGCATTGCCTTTATGAATCTTCTTGACGAAGCCGACTGGATGGATGCAGGAACTCGTCAAACAGCTAAAGAAAAGGCTTGGGCAATGAAGTCTCATATCGGCTACCCGCAAGAACACAGAGATGACAAGTTTTTAAACGAGTTTTATAACAAGGTAAAATTAGTACCTCATGCAAATCTTGTTTACGCAGCAGTACACAACATTAAACAGGTTTTGTTCATGGAGAAGTAATTTGATTTTGTGCAATTAATGATTACAGTTTGAAGTTAATAAGGAGCACGCATATTTGTTCAATATTTTGAGTGTAACCCGAAAATCGACAGATTGGGCGTTTGGAAGATTGCGTTCCCCTGTAAATAAAACCGAATGGATTAATCACGGAAGGAATGCTGTTGTTAACGCATTTTATCATCCCCAGGAAAACTCAATCTGTAAGAAAAATATCATAAACCAAAAATTATGCCTACTGTATTTTTGTCAAGTTATAATCTTATAAATCATATACTCTTAAATTACTTTAGCATTTCCTGCAGCCATTCTTCAAGGTCACTTTTTCGATAACGAAAGGCCAAGATACATGAACTACGGTGCGGTCGGGTGGATTATTGGACATGAAATCACTCACGGCTTCGACATGCAAGTAAGTCCTTAGGAAGCATTTCTACGATTTATGATGTGACAAGTTGAACTGTTGCATACATACAGGTTACAGGTTCCAATAATAAATACAATTTTAATATTTTAGGGTCACCAATACGATAAAAATGGAGATTTGAGGGATTGGTGGGCCCCAAGCACAAAAAGCACGTACGACACCAAGACAAAATGCTTTGTGCGACAATATGGAAGTTTCATTGCAAAAGAAGTGCAACTAAATGTATTCAATTTACTTACATAATATATTTAATAACTGATAATAATTATTACATACATACAAAGATACAATTTGCTTAATTAACTGTCTAATTTAAATGTGGTAATGCAGTTAAATGGTGAGAATTCTCAAGGAGAAAATGTTGCAGATAATGGAGGAATCAAAGAAGCATACAGGGGTTATCAGGCCTGGGTAAAGCGCAATGGAGTTGAAAAAGTAATTTCATTCAAGCGTATTTATTTATATTAAATTAAGTATATCCGCAGCAATAAAATATTAACTGGATTTGTGTGTTTTTGAAGGGTCTGGCTGGTTTGAAGTACACTCCGAATCAATTGTTTTGGATTACGGCTGCTAACAATTGGTGTAGCAAAATGAGACCCGCATACTTGAGACACTCACTGGCAACAGGTGTTCATGCTCCTGGAGAATTCAGAGTTCTTGGAACGTTTGCGAATTCCAAGGAATTTGCTAAGGATTTCCAATGTCCGAGAAACAGTCTTATGAATCCAGACTCAAAATGTACACTGTGGTAATTTCGGTAGTGCAATGTTTCGTTGTGTAGATGTAGCAGTAAGTTACCTTTGCTTAAACCTATCAGTATGTTACAGTGATATTTTTACTAGTACCAAATAGACATGTATATAAAACAGACTGTCACTTTTGTTAGCAATTGTTGATTTTTTTACTTCAGAGATTCTATCTTGATCTGTATGTGCATTTACATATTATATAGTTCTTAGCTTTTGTATTACATCTACAGATCTACATACATGCTTATACAATCATAATTCCTATAATTTATACATAGACCTACTTAGCATCGGCTTTAGATGTTATTAGTACACATTATTATTATCCAACAAGCAATTGTATTTGCTTATAATATAAAATATAAACCTAACTTTTATTTTATTGCTTAAATCAAGTTTTTGGGTTCTATTTAATTTTTATAACTTATAACTTTTCCATTACCTAATGTTATATAACTTAGTTGATATAAAATAGACTTGAAATGATACTTATTATGACTGTTAGATTTCTAAAATTAAATTGCATATTTGTCATTTTGCTTTTTATGATTTTTTACTATAAAATTATTACTTAGAAGTAATTGCATTTTGTACACTTTTTAGTGTATGTAACACTTTGTGTTCTTTGTTATGTATTTTACCTACTGAATAAATATTCTTATATTTAAACTTATATCAAACTGATTTGGATGGTAGATTAAAACGTGGTTTATTTGCATATAGATGGTAAATGTATTCTCCGTGCATCAAGCAAGGAGGCTATAAATAAATTCTACAAACCTATCTATCTCATGTTAAAAAATATTTACTATGTATCTGAAGGAAATACTTTCACAATATGGGAATTTTATAACTGTAATTTTCCAGTTTATATTGTTTAGAGAAACATGAAGGTATACCTTATAGGGTAGTAGTACAGGTACAGGTAGTATGTATTTTCGATGCAGATATACTCACCTCTGTTGCTATTATTAGCAGTTGTTGTTATTTGAGTGCTTTCTCCGAGTTGTCTTCTCTCATTGCGTCTACTAGTAGTATGTAGTATGTTAGTACTATCTGTAGTAGATAATATTTGTGTGGTGTAAGTTGAGAGTAGTATGATGGTGCTGTTTGTGTGTTTGTGCTTTGGATGGTTTGGCAGGAAGAGCAGCGTTATAAATGGTTGGTGGCATCATGACAAATTGCTTTTACTTAGTGGACGGAAGGGGTAGCTGACATCCGTTGTGGAAAGATCATGACAAACATTTTCCTTTCTCCATCCATCATTGTGTACACATCCCATTTATCTTCACCTCAATCTTCTTCCAAGTCCTAGCTCCACAACCACCACCATTACTACTCCTCCTTTACTTCCACACTTCCATTCCTACCAAAACCAACTTCAAGCTTTGCCATTACAAAACTCCGTCTGCTATCTGTGTGCAGTTTAGAACACAGACCTTCGCAAAATACCAAGACACACACAAACACACCTAACAGCAAACCAAACCAAACCACTCTATTTTTTCCTTATGCACTTTGTCTTTACACGTCAAAGGAACTAAAGCCGAAGGCAAGCCAAAACCAAGTCAACCTTTTCGCATTCTCCATCATTCCAAAGAAATAAATTGAGAAAGCAAGAAGACGAAAGTCTCATCTCATCTCCGCCAATATTCCTACGTATTACTATGCTCTCTAAAAGAAGTATATCTCTCGCCTTTGGTACATACAGAACAATCTAGATGCATTTTCACATATACACATAGGTCTATATGTCTGTTCATACTTAGAAAATGTATGTCTATGTGAGTGTGTAGATTTCAATACAATACGGTTTCCGTATGTACACAAGAGAAGGAATTGAACTTCACTCCACTTAGCTCACATAATATCGTCACATCACATCATCTCAAACAAGAGAGACACACAGACACATCGCATCAAAACAGGCGGACAAGACATTGCCACAGGGGAAAATACAGTCGCTACTATAAAAGAAAGTCACAGCAAAGCTTGTTCATCGTTCCACGGGCCATTTCATTTCGCACTGATTTCTAACAGCATTTTTCAAATTTTCAGAATTATACCTAAGCGAGAAAGAGATTCATTAATAATAAAATATTTTTGAAGCTACTTACATTCAAGGAAAAGTCGATGGTGAATTTTAACAGAAGTGTGGAATTATTGTACATATGTACTTAATTTTAGGTGGAGAATCTAAAAGAAGGTGGATAAGACCGAATGGCTGCGTTAGGAAGATGATGGCGCGATGATGTGATGCGATGTCTTGTGACGTGAACGGAAATGATAAACCAAAGAAAGACTTGACAAGACAAGACAGGCGGACAGCACAATTGACGTTGACAATCTTTCTCGATACTGAAGGTACTACAAAATTGAGTGCCATTGCAAATTGATGTGTATACTGTTGAGATACTATATATACTGAAGAAGCTATATACATAGTTTACATTTGAAGATATATATTGGAGAATGATTGTTGGATATATCTTTGTGAGTTTAAGTTATATTTGTAGACTTATGTCTTGTCTTGTTACAGGGAGCTAGGAGGAATTGCATATTATGGTGGCAGTGCTGAGGAAGGGAAGAGAATGGTTTGAGTGACTCTTCTTGCTTGGCTCTTGTGAAATGCACGTGTGTTTGTGTCTCTCTCTCAACTTGTCTCTTGTTGTGTGTTGAAAAACAGAAATCATTGCTTTGAGTGCAAAGCCAAAGAGAAGTTTTAAAGAGAACTGTGTGTGAATGCAATTGCAAGCGATGCGAAGAGCAAAGTAAAGGAATACAATCAATTTCTGTCTTGTCTTCTTTTTAGTGTTCTCTGTTTGCAAAATACACACGCATTTCACTCTTCTACTGCTTTTACCCAATTTCTTTCCCCAGAACTTGGGATGGGATTCTTTCGCTTCTACCTTGCACAAACTCCACAATGCAATTCACTCAATATTCTTCAACAATACAATTCACGAGAATATTCCACTCTGTCAACTCTTTCCGTCTCCGTGCATCAAAGTCTCTCATGTACATGATAAATATGTCAATACATTAAATAATCGCACCAAATAAAGTGAAAGAAAAAGATGAATCTGAAAGTTACTAGCTTATATATTAATAATGCACTTCCTATAATATGAATATGGTTTTATGTTGAATCATTATTACCGAAGCTCATAAAGGTTAGGTTTGTAAAAGTCAAATCAACTACTTTTGTACAAATGTTTAACATGCAAGCTCTGCATGTTACTTTCGGTTCAGTTTTACACAATCGTATTCTTTATGTGGGAATATTGCTTTGTACAATGAAATTGTGCTTCTTGTGAGTAGCGTTCATTGTTATTTACAGCAGTGTAAATTTAGGCTGTCAATTGATTAATAAATAATAGATGAACGAACACAACCAACTTGAATATAATTGATTTTTGTTGAAATGTGTGTATGGGTATATTCAATGGAAAATAAACAAGAAATGGATGTAAGTAATTCACATAATTGTAGGTGGATAAATATGATTATTTAAGATTTGGATAGTTGCTTTGATTGCTGATATGGCTACTTCATTACAAATGGTCTTATGTAATGATAATTTTTTCCTAAAATCTTCAAATAAATTACTTATTGTTCCACGAGCTCCAATAAACAATCCTATCACTTCAAGCCTTTTTAAGTTATATCGTTTACGGTAACCCTTAACGTAAATTTTTGAAAATTTTATGTCGGGTAGATTTTTTTATGCTCTATTTAATGGCATATCTAACTCTGATTCTGCTAACTAAGATGTACCAATTCTCTTTCCAACAGACACATATAATGCAAAGAAGAAAAACATGAAATATTTTATTCCTCGTTTACTATAAAATACTAATACATAATAACCTTTGATGTTATGAAATCGCACACAGAAATAACAAAGACAAAAACAATCCTTATAAAGCAAATAAATGCATTTAATTTTATAACCTGCAGTACTATTTCTCATCTTACATCAACAATTATAAAAACAGTAAGTACATGTTGTAATTATGTATTTATATAAAAGGTGAAGTGTATGTTATTTTTGTTCGTTGTTTTCACACATAGGTAACAGGTACATACTATTATTTCATCATGCTTTGCAAATCACATAAAGTATCTGGATGTAATTTCAAAGATGATTTTTATTATCACCTTTGTTATATGCGTCTCTGTTCAGTTTGGAATTCTTCTTCAGATTTTTCTCATGTAGCATTACAACATATAAAGATTGGATTTTACTACAACTATAATGTAATTAATTGCTATTTACTTCACATTGATGAATTTCCTTCTATATAGCAGAAGTGTCTCATGGGATGGGTTGTTAAGTGGAAAAACAATCGGCTAAGCTTGGTTCATCCAACAAAGCCATAGTTGTGTGTGATTGATTATTTTTACAAGAAGAATGATTAAAGTGTAAATAAAGGACGACATTTTGAAGATCTCGTCGTTGGCTTTTGTGTAGCTTGGGACTTTCAGTTGTGCTGAATTGGTTTGGCAGAAGTTTGACGATAAAACGAGTGAGTGAGTGATGGATGGAGAGTTTAGAGAGTGGAAGGAAGGAAAGAAAGGGAATGAAGAGAAAAGTGGAGGAAAAAGGCAAAGTGACAAAGAGGAGGACTTATGGCTGTGGGAGTAGAGTTGAGACGACTTGAGCTGCAGAAAGAAACGAAGTGTGATAACAAGAAAAGCGTCAGCCTCCGGCTTTTACAGCATCCGTTTCTGTCTCATGAAAATGACAGCTGTGCGGCTGATCAAAGAGCTCTACAGCTCTCTTCTTTCATTCTGTCCTTCCTCACATCCAATTTTCCACACAGGAAGCCAAATCAAAACAACTATAGCACACCCAACACACACAGACATATAACACCGTCTCTACAAATAACTTTCCAGTTCTCACTGCAATTATTCTACTACACAGGGTCCTACCTCATGACATCACCCCAAATCTTAATTACATTTTTTTAAATAACTATTCAAAAAATATTAAATTATTCTCATTATTAAATCAAAGCTCATCAAAGCTCTCATCAAGGAATACCTTCAAAAACAAAATTCACAAAATCAAAATCTACGAAGATTTTGAGAAAGCACCCATCAATCTGTAAAGTAAATTATGAAGTACAGATATTTCAAATGATGTACATTTTAATTAAATAGGATTTTAAAATTTCAGAAATTCATGAATTACTTTTAATGAAAATAAATAATTACTTAATTAATTGCAATAAATTGATTGAGAATTTGAACGGGAGAGAAACAAGAAGAGGTGAGGTAAAAAATGAGGAATGGTTTGACAGAGGTGTCTGTGCCTATACATTACTGGGTTATTTATAATTCGCTTTTCTGATGCTGCTATACATAGAGATATGTATATAGCCGTTTAGGATTCTTCTGAGGGAGCAATAGGGAAAGGAACTGCGGAGTGAAAATGGAAAGGAGACAAGGAAGAGACAAGAGAGAAGGGCAAGGACAGAACGGAAGACGAAGAAGAAGCAGACTCTTCACGGCTCTTTAGGTAAATTGGGAATCTCTTGAGTTTTCACTTGAGCTCACATTTACTTACTTCTCCATTCCATCCTTTTACTTTCCCCGTGACTTCCTTTTCTTTCTTTTATTCTTTTCTTAGTGAATCTACTTGACTTGACATGCCCTGGCAGAAGCTTCATTTCATCCTTTATCTGCACACGAGACCTTCTTGGTCTCACAGATGCCAAACTATCACCTCCACGCACACAACTACAACCAATCTACTCAGTTCCCGTGTTCTCACAAAGTCAATGCAAACCACAAATCACACACACACACGCAATTATACAATCCACTTTCTCTCATCATTCTACACACGCTAAGTGAGTGTACTACGACTGGGCCCTTTTCAAAATTCTATTAATGCTCGTTCTTTCCTCATTTTAGATTTTATTCAGTCATAAAAGATTCCTGGAAATGTGAGTGGTGAACAATCAATGGAATTGACAGGTGGCTAAATCGAGAGCTTCTTTCTGAGTAAATGACAACAACACTAATGGAAGTTTCACCTGCACACATGTGAAATTTCTTTCCGAATATTTATTTCATCCTGAAAAATATGATCGAGTCAAATGCAGTTATATATTACTAATCAAATCTCACTGCGTCAATTTTCAGCTCTTGAGTGAAATATAGTGAAGAATTTTAATATAAAGACAAATTCGGTTAGAGAAATTGAGAGAAAAATGTATAATTAATGTATAAAGCAGGACAAGTTATAAGGACAGGGATATTTTTCCTGTCACAGACATCACTCTATGTTAATGTAAACTAAAACACATCGGTGTAGTTGGTAATGATGGGAGGGATATCTGTAGTAGTGTGTTAAGGAGCATCACGACTGTGAATATCTGTAAAGAAAATTGGAGGCACCGTTTAGTCTCAATCTGAAGTGAAGAAAGTGAGAGAGTTGTCTGAGCTGAACTGGCGCTCAGCCTCCCTCTCACATCACATAACATCTCCGTTTATGGCATCAAAAGAGATCGAGACATTTTTCTCGTATAAAAAGGGAAACAGAGAAAAGTAGGAGCTACTTACGGTGAGTAAGGCTGCCTGTGGTGGGCTGCAGTTGCTTATAACAAGGACTGAAAACATTTTGTGTACCAAGAAATGAGGAAAGCAAACTCCTGTCACAGTCAAAGTAGAAAGTCAACTCGAGTTAAGGTTTCTGTGGCGAAAGGAGAAGAGGCAGGAGCAGAACAGCCAAAAACCGCCACAACCCCACTTTTATACTCGACCCGTAACTATTCTCTTTCTCTTCGGAGGAAAATACCCAAAGCAAAAGCAAATGCTCCAAGAACAGAGACGTAAACCTTAGTCGCGTCCCACAGACTTAACTCAAATGTGCTCAACTCGCCAAGTAAGTGGATTTCGTTTCGGATTCCCTTCTCCATCGAAAACTTCATATAAAGCAAAGCCTTAGGCTTACAGCAACCAAACGACCAACACTCTTCCCGTATAGCAAGTGCACTACATGTAAAAGAACCTTGCTTATATATACAAAAGACAAGACAGGTTATATTTACAAAGAGTAGCAATAATGAAATCTTCTTATACACATACTGCTACTGTTCAACATAAGAATGGAGCCATCCTGTTCACTTTACACAGAAATGCATTAACTACTACACGTCTCTTCTCCGAATATATCTATTTTATATACCAAAGGTCTTTTGGTGAGTGGAACTATACGGAAGTCCTCCAATCTCGCCTTAAAGCTATGGAAGGAGAATATAATACGAGTTGCTGTTGTTAGATCAGATATAGTGTGTGTACACATAGCTCGTGTGATTTGAGACTGTACATTATGTGCTATATGCATGTAAATGTGTAGAGGTTGTAAATATAATAGGAGAAAGGGAGAAGAAAAAATCAGGCAGGTGACAAGGAGTGTGGGAAGATTGCGGAGGACATGTGTCACGGCTAATTCCACGGCTTGTCCTCTCTCTAGAAAACATTAGCCTCCTTCCTCCATTTCTCCTCTCTCCCTTTTCCTCCTATAAATATATATTAAATGACACTTTCCATGCTTTCACTTGTTCCAACGACGACTTGGCTTTTCACGTGCCACATCTTACACCAAAATAAGATGTGATGGCAAAACATACACCAATTTTCGCCTGTCTCTGTCTATATGTCTGTTTGCAGTTATTGTTCCTTGACCTACACGACTTTGCTTGTTCACTTCAATAATAATCTCAGAAAGAAAGCGAGCGAGAAACAAAAAGTAGACAGGTAGCCACAGTAAGTACAGACTTATAGTACGACCTAAATACTTCAACTTAAATTGTCTGAAGCTGTAGTGAGTTGTCCAACGATAGAATTGCAATTCTGCTATTTTCTCAATTGACATTTCTGTTTTTCAACAAATAATTTTATCTGTCATATTCTGCCTTTTCTAATTGTGACGATCATTTTTCCTTTACACTTACACCTCAGCTTGTTGATTCTCTTTTAATCATTATAAATCGTTTTGTATATTTATCTATGGATAATTCATGTTTGGATACATACATACTATTTTTCTAAGTTTTTCTGTTAAAACTATTGTTTTCTCTTCTGAAGCATTTTTATCAATAAACAGCTAAAACTAAAACCATAATGCAAGGAAATTTTTTCTCCCTATTTTGTAACAAAGTTCATCCACTCTTCCTACGTATTTTTTCTTTTCCGAATGCGGAAAAGTAAATAAATGATAAACACATTTTAGCCAAACAAAAATTACTTTGCTTTGCTGCTGCTGTTGTATTATTCCTACAATTTAATGTAACGTGGAGTATGTAGTGTATGCAATACACTACACAAACTACACACTGGCATAACTCAAATGTGAAAGCTATTAAATCATTGAATCTGTTATTTTTGTTTCTATCTTACTGCCAGAATTTTTCGATGTGAAACCTAGAGAGTAATAGTAATAATAGTAATTTTGGCGAAATGTGTAAACATTCGATAGGAGATTAGCATTAGCAACATGTGGATTTGTGTATGATATATTATAATGTATATCCGTCCGTTTCGTTGACAGAAAATGAAATTAACAAAAATGCTAACTTGCCTAAACATACATTTCTCAGTTTATATAATTAGTCGTAACACTATTGTCTAGCAAGTAACAAACTAACAATTAAGAAATACAAACGGAACATCAAACTTTTTGCATACAACTTGCTATAATTTTTATTTATTTTTATATATGATGGGATTTTCGGTACTTAAGACCCACACCCGAAAGTTCCTTCACGCCAAAAATATAAAGTACTGTAAACGATATGCCAATCAAATGGTTAACAAATTATAAGTAGATTCGGGAGGGTATTTTTACGTTGCTGTATACTTATCTCCATTTGGCCAAGGTGCTTATATGGTTTTTGCACGATAAGATTGTAATTGAAAAATGAGTAAAGTGGACAGGGGCACATTGGAGTAAAGGATGAAGGAGCCAAGTCGGGACAGGAGAGCTTTTGGGTGGACGTGAACATGACAGAGACGGATCGCCTCTCTGCCACAAGACAGAGAAAGAGAATCGAGGAGCATTGATCATCTGGCTTGGAAAGATGAAGGATTTCCTGTCATGATCCATTTACAACACTCTACTCCATTCAACACACAAAGACTCACATGTACACTTAAATTAGACCTACTTAAACCTATATCCTATGTACGCAGCTACAGTGTGTATTTATGCAAGAAGTCTCTCCACACGCACTCAAAATCATTCAGTCTACTCTTTTCCTGCTTTTACTAATATTGTGCCGGTACTCTTTCTATATCCAAAACATTTTTATGTCAAAGGACAAAACTAATAATGTTTTATATAGCTTACACTTTAGAACTAAATTCCTTTCTGATAAAGTTAGTATATGCATTGGAACAAATAATGTTTTAACACGTGACATTATAATATTAGTAATTAATAATGTAACCATGATGGATTTAACCAAAATGTCCTTTATATATACTTAGGTTAGCTTGGATTGATCGTTAAAATACAGCAACACTTTCAATGCAATTATTAACAAAATAAACTTCTATACAGATTATTACAAAAAATGGGACTTGTTTTTCCTTTGTTTGTGTTTATTGAAAAAATAAAAGCCACCACAGCAGTAATGAAAGTTAGACAGACAAAATCAATTCTAAAATTGACAGCTTTTGTATATAGTGAGACAGATGAAAACAGGAATTTATGTAGAAAGAACAACGATAATTAAAATTTTTAAGCTGACATGAGTATGCCATGTTAAGATTACTGCACTGGCCTGAATTATTTATTGAAACCATTGAACTGGATTTGGTCTCAGGTGGTTTTCGTTTGTCTTTAATGAAGTATTTTTCTAGTTGAGATAAGTAAAAAGAAACCAAGCCAGAGTAGTGCTCCTATTCCTAGGACTGCTTTTTAATTATATGTTAAAGGTCTAACTATATTCTGTACTTATGAATATGCAGCACTGTGATCTGTGTTTGTGTGGAAGGGAGTCTTTTTGTTCTTTACCCTGATATGTAAACCAATGTGAACATCATCAGATGCATGCCTTTAAAAAATATTAGACAATTCTACGTCTCTCTTCATTCTATTCTTTCTTTGTTGAGGAGAGAGTGGTGTTATTTTTAGGGAGGATTGCTATATCAAATATTAACGATGTAATCAGAAACCCCTCGCACACACAAGTTCATAAACTTTGTCATCATCATCAAGAGATTAATACATAAGCCTGCCTGTCTCTTTCTAAACGATTTATTTCACTTAAACATGCAAATAAAAAAGATTCCACGTCTCATCTTTGAAGCTTCTGATTGTTAAAACTACCATGCCAGGCAAGGGCAGCAAATAAAACCAGCTCCTATATCTAGACTTTACTTACACCATAAAATTATGACTATAGTACTTATGCAGGCTTTAGCTAAAGCATGCACCGTGTATATACAGAATAGTTTTAATATTATGTAGAACAAAATAATGACTTATATAAATTGACCTACCTTATCCAGGATGATAAAAATGTAAACCAAATAAGAAATAAAATGGACACTTCCAAAAATAAACATTTTTCACCTGTGAAGTGTGGTACTGCACTTGATTTGTAAACGTTATAGTGATTATAACGACTTGTGTGTCGACAATAGCAAATATATAGATTTTTACTTGGAAATTACATTAATTAATGGTTTCACTACACTGAATATAATTTACATCTCTTACAGTAAAATTAGTTTTTATTTGCGGCCTGTTCTTAATATTTCGATATAATAACAGAAGGATAATGTAGGAATGACGTCAATAGATTTTGCCAGCCCTGTGTGAATAAAGTGACAAGTAAGTGTGAGCCAAATGTTTAGCTGTGCCTATAGCGTCCACAGTTCGACTACATTATATAGATCTCCAATCTACATAATGTATTTGAGCTGGCAGTGGGAATTACAGGAGATGTGATATGTTTGGCGATAAAGTAGATAGATGAGTGTACGTGCTCCAGGGTGATTTATCATGTAATTTGCACATGGAATCTTCTCACACACACACAGGGGAAGTCATTTGGTTAAAAAACAATGGCAGTCCAAGTCTCTTTTCATTCCTTCATTACATCCTCACAGAGATTCTATTGACTTGAGTGCGGCGGAGTATGCATTGCACTTTGCACCTTCAGAAACAAGGACAAAGGGTAAGTACACAATAAGGGAAGCTGTATGATAATAATAATAACATTCTTTTATAAGTTGCTCTACTTAACACTTAAATCCAAAGGACCTTAGCATACTGCCAGGCTGAAACTGCATGCACACAGAAAAGTCTCAAAATTTTACACAGCGCATTTCTACATAGGCTGAATGTACATTGTGTTCATCTCTCGGTCTTCTTTCTCTTGTCAAGTGGACTAGCACCATTTCCAATTCCCTCGCCTGTATTTTTACTCGACGCAAAGGACGACGTTGACGATGCACCTTGAAGAACCGTAAATTTGGGGTTTATCGCTGAACTGTGTGCTGGAGAGGGGGAGTAAAGGACAAAAGCTCTTAGCTCTAATCTCTTCTCGTCCTAATGAATTGCCATAATATTCTGCCATAGATGTGATGTTATGTTCCTATTTGTTTCTACTCAAGGTGCACATAATAAAAACTGTGTAGTTCAGGACGAGAATGACATTCTCATGACAAGAGCAGCCAAACACAACAAAAGTAGTAGCTGTCCTCCTCTCTTTGGATTATATACGCAGTCAGAGCACCAGCACTACCACTCACAGTCATAATAATAATAAATATACAAAACTTCTACAAATAGTGCAGGGTTTGTGTCTATATAGAAGATATACGTTGATGTTGATACGTAGAGGAGCATCTCTCATCCCATAACCAAGAGGTGGATCATTTACAGTGCCAAGAGCGGAAAACGGGTGCTACTTTCCTCTTTTATGAGTGTGCTTCTCCTGTTGTTGCCAACTGATGGTATGCCATGAGACTCTTTCCTCACCACTAGTTCTAGCACACACATTCTACTGTGTATATAGAACCCACACACATTCTACAGAGAGAGAGAGAGAGAGAGAGAGAGAATAAGATGACAATACTTAAGACAAGACAAAACACATAAAGCTCCAGGCTAATGTCATTTAATGTAACCCACCACTGCCGCTGCCGTCAAGTCAACGTCAACAGCAACAATACAATCCTCCTCGCACCCGAAACCATTTTCTCGTTCCATTTCCTCTCAAATGCCTCCACAATAATTTTCCCTTTTTCAAAACAGTTTAAAAACACTGGGGACTCTCTACGCTTTACGTATGCAAGTACTTACAAGTAAAATTATGTGTGTGATTTTCTCGCGTGTGCTTAGTTTTATATTATGTGTGTAATTCCATACGTGTGAAAGTGTCATCCTGCATGGCTCTAATATTATATAAGCGAAATAATGTTAAGTAAGTGAGTTGAGTTGAGTAGTGATTGTTGTACATGGAATTTAAAAGAAAAGATGGTCGTTTTCTTTTGGTGGTGGCCTTTGTACGTTGTGTAAGTGTGGGATATGTACTCTGTGAACTAGGAGTGGGTCTTTTTCGGAGTATGGAATATAATAATAGGAGCAGTATGAGAACTTGGTGTGTAAGCATTCATGGTAATGTAATGTAGAATGAAATGTACGGCAATGCAATGTAAAGTAATGGGCAGGAGAAGGAGGGACGTTATAGGAGAGTTATTGGGTTGTTATGTGAGTTGAGGCTGGCGGAGGATCCCCGAATGGCCAGATTCCTCGGTAATAAGAGCTGAGAGATAGATGAGCAGAGAGGGAGAGTGAAAGCTGCCAAAAGTAGACAGACCCATTTCGTTGACAGCTTTACGACGTGCGAGTGTTAACTCGAGACATTTCTCTTCATCACCGACGTAATTACCCGGTGGCTAATGTCTCCTGCCTCTCACTCTCTCCTGTGTAGACTAACCGACTCAAACTGCACCTACCTACCTACATTACGCTATATCTGCACAAACATCTTTTCACTATTGTAAACTCTAATGCACTTGCATATAAATACATACAATACAGAGGTTATATTAAAGGAGTGAGCTATAGATCCAAAAGAAAGGTACATACTTTCGGTGAGAAAACCAAAGAACCTTTTTACCTTTCAACTAGGCAGTATAGAACACTCCATGGCTACATGGCTCGTTTAAACTCCACTTTGGGGTAAGAGACGACGACTATCATCCAGCTGCTCGGCTAACATCAAACTCATAACACACAAAGACAAGACAACCATCACCTGACTCACATCACATCACACAAACGACAACAAAACGACTATATGACAGACTTTACCCAAATTAACCTTTTCGCCCTTTTTCCCCATTTTTTACAACTTTTCCACAACTAAAGCTTTTTCGGTGTTCAGCTCAGATGGTATAGCTAGCTGCATTTCCTATAAGATGCAGATATACAAATAAAACATTACATTTAGGTAATTATATTTTACATATGCTTTAGCTTGACATCAAATGTCTGTAATGAATTAAATTTATTGCAAGTTTATGTGATATTTTCACAGGTTAATTATACTCGTTTTGGTTCATGCATATAAAGTTGAATTGATTGTAAGAATATCCACGTTCACTTATACATAATAGTTTAATTGACAAATATTATTATTAAACTACATTTTATGTAGGTCATTCCCTGTACCAAATAATATTATAACATTTGCTAAAAAGTAAGATTGCAACCATAAATCAATTTTTAAAGCATAATCAATGCCGAATATCAGTATTAAGGAAATTAATATAGAGAAATTTATTGTTAGCGATGTTTTTAGCGTTTACAATACAAATGTGTAGTATGCATGATGTAAAAAAGGGGTAGAGAAGAATGTTATGTAAATCCTGTGAAATGCGAGCAATTAAGAATGAAATGTGTTTATGGTAAGACAAAGCTCATTGTTACACTCATAAAACTCTTACGACTGAATTAATTCAGGTTATCCGTCCATTGTGTTCTATTGCATCGTGTAGATACTATATAATTACATGTGTTTGCAGTGAAGTACGCATTACATCTTTTACAGTTAGCAACACACACTGGAAGCTGGTAACACATACAGACCTAATGTTAAAGACTTAACAGACAAATAAAATGTACATCCTATATACTATTAGAGGAATTGAACCATTTGCAACGCTACAATCTTATATTGGCAGAATTTATATAACTGTTTCTACACTACAGAGCTATACATATTAAATTTAAACTGCTACGTTTCACATGTTTTATGTAGTAGCTGGAAAACAAAATTGTGGTTTAAAATGACAAGGATAATATTAAGTATTAAGTGTGCATAAGTTTATAGAGTCTGCATGAGAATGTGCATGTGAAGTATTTGAGAAAAGTTAAAGAGCAAATAAATGCGGCGAGATCTGCGAATGAGATTGAATGAGGACGACGGAGGACGAGAGTGGAGATCCGAAATCTGTATTTGTTACATGGTGCAATGTAATGTCAAGTGAACTTGCATGCCGAGTGAGAGTGGTTGGCTATGGGAGTCCATAGAAACATTCTCCAGTGTAATTTACAGGACTATTTAAATGCTCTTTTGCCGTTTGTCTTTGCGAAGGCATTCTCATTCGTTTGAATTGCACGGCTTATCTTATTCACTTCAGTTTCCTTTGACTTAAATATAGGCACACACACAAAACACAACACAGGGCAAAATTCCACTTTTGTTTGCCACGACCGTAAGATATTCTTAAAAAGCTGTTGTGTGTATCTACGCTTTCATCTGTCGTGCATCCTCCTTGTATCCTCACGTCTTTTTATTTTTCTTGTTTCTTTTCTACCGCTATTATGCACTAAACTTCTTTTTAGAGAGGAAGTTGTGTGTGTAAGCGTTGCAGAGCCAACAAGTTCTTCTTGCGACAGTCAGTCAGCATCTTCGAAAGCAATGTGTACACAGATAGCGACAGGGAAATGGATTTTGTTGTTGTATTATTGTACGAATGCTATTTGTACCTACAGAGAAGTCGAAAGAAATGTGATGTGATAGAATTTCATTGTATTGCATTGCCATGCTACAAGTTTTCCATTTTATTTTCTCAGAATGAATGCAAACTTTACTTAAACTCCCATGCAGTTCGTCAGTCACAGCGTCATGTCATGGCTTACTCCATTTGTTGTGTTTTGGCTGCACAAGTCAACCAAGGAATTTTCTACTGCATATTATCTGACTCTGCAGTGAAAGAAGAAGAATTAAAAAATGCTTTGTTAATTTTAGACCATTTGAATGCCAATTCTTCTGTTCTACATTTTTATGACTTAAAAAGACAATCAAACCTCAAGACAGCGTAGTTTTCTTTTAGTGCAGTAGAAATTTTTAAATAGTTTTACTAATCTGATTTCATTACTTAATTGTATTTAGATAATTCCTGCCTTCCGGTGGCAATGGAACAAAAAAGTTTTTGCACAGGCATGTAACGTCATTTAAAGACGAAGGATATAGATACTAGATACATAAATGTTATACACTAAGAGCAGTTGCAGTTTGGTTTTACAGCAAACAAGTAATAAATTAAATGGTAAAGAGTGAATAGAAATTATTTGAATCGCCTAAAGACGAAAAAGATACATTGTGAAGTTGTACACTTTCGATTCAGACAAACGATCTTGAATATTTATGGCTGTTCTGGTGCTAAGTCTTAAAAGAGGATAAAACGTATTCCGTATTGAATTCTAAATTGCCAAGCGCAGCGTATGGCTAAACTAGCAGACTTGTAATTCTATTTAGTAAAAGATGTTATGTAGTGATTCGGGATGAGCTTTAGATTGTAAATAATGTTTATTGAGGGCAATTCTAAGTTGCACGTGTTAGATTTACGAACGGATGGAAATTAGCCATGTTTTTTCGCATTTCTTCTCCTCACTTGCTATTTCGGGTTAAACTTCAATTCCTATATGTCACTGGGTATGTGGTACTATGCAAAGAATTGGGTTTAGGCAGATTGCTGGTGCACTGGGAAAGTATACCACATAAAATCTACAAATATCAGCACATGAATGGCGTAGGCAATCTAGACGTTTCTCTAACTATAGTTAATAAATTAGTGTATACCGTTAACAGAAAATACATTCTTTGTTCAAATTTTATATTTATCAGAATTGGGTGCGTTTTTCAAGAACTGTCTTATAATGATTCATTATTTAAGTAGGTATACTCACAAGTTAAATATCTTAATTATTCTGAAAAGGAACTTCTTATTTTATATCGATACTATATAGAAAAGCATTTAAAGCCATTTCTTGTAAAGATACTTTATTTGAAGCACCATTTTGTTGAAATGTGATAGAAATTTGCAATGCGGAAGATTTTATACAATGTTTTTGAAAATTTATTCAAATACTTCAGCGACTGTTTATTGGAAGAATATTTTTTATTTTTTATTTTAACAACAATTTATATCAGATCCAACCAGCACCAATTGTGGAATCCGTTGTAGATGTATCATGTTTGGTGATGGTGATAAGATGATGCATGGTGTCAGATGAGATATAAAAAATGTTTTTCTTACACAAAGTGTTGAGCGATCTTAAATATGTAAGAAAAGGGTTGTGCATTAATTAGAAATGAATAAATTATAAATAAAGTTTCTATATTCTTTTTGCATTAATAGCTTTCTGTTTATATCATCCTTACTTGTCCACAATTGGTAAACCGCTTTGACACAATTAAACTATTGCGATTTTGCTAAGAAAGGACTCAATGTTGAGAAAAATAATTTTCAAATAATCTTAAGCTTTAAGCAATTTGATTTCGTTTACTTTGTTGAGTGATGGATTTAGAAATGAAATTGATTTGACTTGTGGGACGTGTACAGATGAGAATGTATTTTTTGTCATGTAACGATACTGTGAATGTATTTTTCTTGACTTTGACTCAGTTAGTTTGTTTGAGCAATACATTAGAGTCATTTAGTTTCGTAGGAGGCTTAAGTTGTCATTGGATTTCCGCTTTCATGCTCTCCTTTACGCTATTTTGTGTTGTTTAATTTTGTTTTTGTCGCCTGTCTGCCTCAGACTCAACTATTCGCATTATATTATATTTATTTACATACGACCATTTGTACACTACTGCTCCTGTGTAATATACGCAGCACGGAACATTCACCAGAGACACTACAAGATAGCAGGACTTACATAAAATATATAACATTACGCTACTTCTCTTTTTGCTCGGAGTTTATTGAATGAGCGATTAAGGCAAAACATAAATAGTGTTGGTGGATGGTTCTACTCGTCCAAGTTATTTAGAGGCAAAGAGATAAATGTTCATCTGTGAGATTAGCAGGATGAAAGAAAGAGGACGGGTGTACAGATCTACTGCTACAACAACGACACCACCATTGCTCTGCTAAACACACAAAATCAAATGGAGCATTGAGCAGAGCAAATGCCAAAAGCTCATATCATATAATTTGGAAATAGGAAAGGAGCCATTTAAATTTTGCAACAAAATGCAAATGTAGTTGACAAGACAGAAAGAGAGACAAAGAGTCATTTACATTCACATGGAGCAAAACAGCTTTGCGAAATTAAACACAACGATAAATTAAGAGTTGAGTTGACTTGGCTTTAGGGCAAGCACACTCACACAATATTTCCTTCACCCAAGTTAAACAACAAAACGCTTTCACATTTACATTGGATTGAATTTCAACTCAATTCTCTTCTGCCTTTGCTTTATTTCTGCTCTCCAGCTCTTTTACTACTGCCACGGACGCAATAACGTGTACACAATGCGCACATTTGCTAAGATTGCGTTTCATGTTGCCCTCATCTTGCTCCTATAATTCTGTCGTCTCTTCTTCTGTGGCACCATGTGAGTATTAGATGCAATTTGCAGTTTATTTCGTGCAAAGGAGCCATTCATCTCCAACAGACGCAGATATAGCTGATTCCTATACAATTGCACAGCACTATCTCTTGTCAGTCCACAGTCCGTATGTGATTCATTCCGGACAAACTTAAACCTATGGCTAACACCCTTCTCTCTTGCATACTAAGGTAAACACGAGAACAATTTATTTCCATACAATGTAAACTAACAGACCTGGGATTTGAATGGGCGAGCAGTGCCACACAACGTCTAGTCAAAGCTAAAACAACTAACTATATTTCAATATGTTTTACCCTTCTTTGTACAAGGTAGCTTTTAAATAAGTCCATAGCACAGAAAAATTAATACCCTTTACGGAAACACACATTCATCAATGCAATGTGCTGAATCATGAATGTGCTCATAACTATACGTTGAAATAAAAATGATTTTGTTGTGAAATGCCAATTTGAAAAATTGTAAGAAATTTAAAATTGTTTAAATTATAATTTCATTAGATGATGATTTCCAATTGTAGGTAATGAATTTTAATTTCTGAGAATAAATAATTTTAATTAGTATAGATAATCTGGAACTTTTTCAAGTAATTCGTTATATAGTAAATATAATTATAAACTCGCTTTTTTACGTTAAGACCCTGTATATAAGTACAAATGGAAGTAGGCATTCAAAGATTCAAACTTAAACACAAGTAAATGCGTAGTAGGCAGTAGGTCCTTGCAAGTTCTTTACTTCATTTCTGTTTAGCTATTCCTATAGGATAATATATCTCTGATGAATGTTCTCTGTCTATACGCAGTTTGTATACGAAGCTGAGATTTTGAAGTGGTCTCTAGTTGGCAGAAGGAGAGAACGTGTGTAACAGCTCGAGAAATAAATGTCCGTTTAGCTGTTCGCTATATAAACTACTTTACATAAAATGAACATTTCACTTGACCAATGAATGTCTCCTGATTAATGAGTCTCTTTCGGACGAAGAACGGCTTGTTTCATTACGTGCATTACCTTCAGCTTTGTCGCTCTGAGTTGAGCAGCCTCATATACAACCAACATGCAGATAATGTGTCTCGTACACAACTTTAAAGAGCAATTCAAACGAAATAAATTGTTGTTAATGAATTGCTAAAAGTGTACATGGACCATTGACACTATAAGCTTTACCAAACTATTACATGCTTAATATACGTCCTATAAGACAATAGTAATAATAATATCTGATATAAACAAGAAAAGAGAGTTGCCTGACTGCCTTCTTGTTTGTTTTAGTTCTTTATTTTCGTACACGAAAATACTTACCTGAGTCTTGTCTGGTAGCATTGGAGTGTTTTGTGAGTGTGTGATGTAATGTGCCGTAATTCAAGTAAACAATCTCTTTGCGAATCATTTGCCTTGGCGAAGTGTGTGTATGTTTGTACTTTGTAAGTGCCGTGTGATGCTGGAGGTGGTGGCAGGCATGATGCATGGGCATTGAATGATAAGGCAATAATGGAGCATGAGATGAGGATAATTGTGATGTTGTGAAGTGAGCTGAGCATAATGCAATAAGTCAAAAGATTCGACATTGACATTGCCCTTACGGCTCAACCTCAGCCACCACCACCACCACCATCACTCGCTTTTACCTCTCCCCTTAGTCTTCTTGTGTAATTCCACTATATTGGATTGTTTACTCCTGCCATTTACAACAAACGCTTTACTGTTTACTCACAATTAGTAGATGTATGCACGTTGCTTTTCAGTACTATTTTATTTATCTCTCTGTTTTAACATTTAAGGAGCTACTTCTTCTCCACAGCTGCAACTGCCACATTAATAATATTATGACTAAAGTACAAATATAAATATGCATGTACATACGTGCATTTAATTTTATAAGAATTTGTGCACTGTGTCATAAAAGATTTATTTGAAGATAGATGTGCAGACAAAGAGTTGGAGTATGTATGAAAGGATTGTACTATTCAGATAGGATTTTATTGTCTGAGGTGAGTTAAGGTGATATGCAAATAGGTAAAGGACTGATAAAAAGGCAGCTGAAGAATTCTTGCTAAGGTATATTTTAGTTTATAGGAAAAGTAGTAGTGCTAATACGAGGAATGATGGTGAGGTGGTGGCGAGTACATAACTCTAACTCACAGCGTGTTTTTTTAATCAGCTATATCATCCCATTGGCTCGTAAACGGTAATGATAATTACAATGTAGCCGCGCTAATCAGTGGATTTCACCTTTGCAATTACATCAACCAACTACAACAAAACTAACTCACATAACAATAAAAATACCTACGCTTTTTATAAACACTCACTCTCTTTATTCCTCCATTTGTCCTTCCAATTTATTCAGTGCCAAATCATTATTTACCTACCTGCAGAAATAATTCTACTATGGCCAAAGTTAGATTCGGTGAACGTAGCTACTGCCGTAGTATTATGTATTTTGTCATTGCGAATGTTTTGCGGTTTGTTTCTCAAAACATTTTCTCAAAACAAACCATTAGGGTAGACTACTTGTTGTCACCCATTTCTGCGATAAGGTTCCTTAGAATATTCTAAGGCTAAATACATTGGTTGCAGTACATCCACCCACAAACCAACAGGTGCCTGTAATTTGTAGTTTAGGTACTTCATTTATACCAATAATGCAGTTTCGTGATTGTAATGATTTACTTGCGCTTGAGTCAAAATTAATATGAACCACAATTTAAAATACTAATAATATTGATAGGTAATCCGGTTATAGCGTGCTGTTCTAAACACTTATATAAATTATGTTTTTGTGGTCAATTCTGAGATCATTGATTATGATGGTAACACTTTACTTAATAAATACTGTAATGGTTGTGCTATTCATTAGGTATATTGTGAAGGCACATTTTAAGTAACCATATTCAAGAAAGGAATAACAATTAATTATAATTATTAAGTATGTAATTTTGCGTAGAATGTTTGTAGGAACATGTTCAAAAATCTAGACAAGATGAATGAACAATTATACTGTTACATTCATTTGAGACTAAACAGGGTAATAAAATAGCTAAGCGTAAAATAAACGCACCTATGCCTATTTTATGAAGAGTAAATCTGGGTCATTACCACTGCCATTGCCACGTAGCAGCGTGTGTTACATTAAGTACAGATGTGTATAAAAGATATTGTTACAGGCTTTGTATGTACATACAAATATATTTTGCAATGTATAAGTTTGTATAATATCTTTTCATTATCTACTAATTTTTGTATGTAAAAGTATGGTAAACAAAATAATTGATGAATACACAGTTAAACTATTCATAGAATATCATCGTAAAACCTGCTAATCCTAGTAAATATTGTTCCTTGCTTTGCCTTACGTAAGAACAAATAATACATTCGCGATCAGTAAAATTTGCAAAAATTACTTGAAGGAAGCTGATTATTTTTCTATACAAAACGTCGCAATAATTGTTTTGTTATTTAAAAACATATTTTCACTCTTAGTATTTACAGATGGATTATTTTCGCACTTCTGTATTTTCTGTATTTTCTGTATTTCAATATTTTCTGTTATTAGTAATGAAATGATTAGTATTAATTATATGAATGATTTGTATTGGGTCAAAAAGGATTGTTCTTTTGGTTTCTTGAGGCAGTAGTTTATTTTGGATAGTGGAATGGATTATGGAATAAGTTTAGTAGTTTACGATGTTGGATGTATGTATGCCGGTAATATTGGAGATGAAATGGGCTCATTTGTATGACATGAGTTGGCAAGCGCTGCGAGGTGAAATATGTTGATGACTTCCCTCATGGCCCGTCCTTCTTTGTCTTATCGTCATCCGGTTGACTTTGATCACTCTTCTCTCCACCAAATCAACAAAACCACTACAAAACTACCGCAGCACACACTCATTCCCTTTAACTGCATTTCCCTATCTCATCTTCCCATCACATCGCAAAAACAACAACAGCAACAACACAAGAATCGCATTCTCTCTCTTTGTGCCGCTCTACAAATGTATTCTGGGCATTTGCCATTGCCATTATCATCATCTCTTTGAATTATCCAATAACTGTATTATCATGTCATATTGTGAATATTAGCGTATAAAATAAAGCACTGCATCCACTCTCTTTAAATCCGCTTCTCTAATAACGGCTCGTACTTAGGTACGAACTGCATATCACGTAACCAAATTATGTCTTCTTTGTCCTATATCTTTCAGTCCTTGAGCTTTTGTGGCCTTAAGAGTTGTCAACTATTTACAAATGAGTGTGCTTGCACAAAATGAGTGAACTCACTCTCAAAATGATTCATGAATAATAAATAAGAACAATAAAGAAGAGAGGCTCTCGTGAACGGAATGAGTTATTTATTCAGAAAGTTCATTAAGAGAGTTAAATACAGCCAAGTGTAAGACATTTGCCAAATTACATGGAGAAAAATGCAAAACTCTTTTGTTCGTGTAAATTGCATAGCAGGATTAATAATTAGTAGTGTTAGTCTTCTCTTTCTGTGTGTGTGCACTTCCCCACGTCAGCCAAACTACAAGGAAATAAATTTTAATATGTAAATTGAGCGCATGAATTTGTGTTGATTAATTCCAAACAGTTCAAAGTGTACCATGTACACAGAGGGACAGAAAAAGAAGGCAGCTATATTTATTTATGTTGCACTGTTGCTGCTGCTGCCCTTGCATTTATTAGTTGTTATTTACAACGAGCTTCCAAGATTTGATATACTGCAGGATATTGCATGTGAACTGATTTGTACTTAGAAAATCCTTTGTACAGTATAAGGCTCCAAGTGCATATAAATGCATGCACTGTGTACTTTATTCTGTTTTCCGCTCATTCGTCTTCATCTTGACTTGAGCTGGACAACTGTAATTATATCTCGTGTCAAATTCTAATTGTGATCATAGACCTTTACAAACCGTTGATTGTGAGTGATGGCCAAATCCTTCTTTACGTGTATACCCACCTTGACTTTTCTGCTTTGCTCCATTACACACA
The DNA here is from genome assembly GCA_019776165.1 of Pogonognathellus flavescens. Taxonomy (NCBI): domain Eukaryota; kingdom Metazoa; phylum Arthropoda; class Collembola; order Entomobryomorpha; family Tomoceridae; genus Pogonognathellus; species Pogonognathellus flavescens. Next base: position 35,163 of record JABASD010001666.1, read on the forward strand.
CTTCAACCCTTGACGCTGATTATTTTCCCAAAGCTTCTGTTCTGTCAGATTTGAATCATTGAACAGCTCGTTTGTTTTCCTTAATTTTCAGCTTGATGTGCACATTGTATTAGAATAATTGATTGTCTCCCCTTTTCATGTTAATTCTCATTGGTGCTTCTTTTACATTAATAAATATCTACTTTGAACAACGCCAGGATTTTTGCAAGTGCATAATTGCTAATTGCCGTTTTTCAAACAAATTCTTGCCAAATTATATACAATTTGCACTGCTGGACGTGAGCAATGTATTATTTTCAGAAAAAATTAAGACGTTCCATATCTTGTACGTACTTAATAAACCTAGATTTATTTCCGACATGCTTTTCTCTAAAAAAACGTAATGGAATGGAAGACAAAGACAGAATGGCACACGAACAAAAATCTTATTCAAATATTTACTACCAATCAGTCTCAAGTTTACTCTCACTACCTTAACCTTGTTACAATAAATATTAATATTAACTAATAGTAAATAATTATTACAATAAAAATTGAAACTTATCTTGAAACTTATGACCTTACAGAGGTAATTTTTTACCTATTAAACATGTTACTTTACAGAGCAACTTATCTGTGTAATACACTGAGAAAACGGATAAATGTTTCATTGGTATTAATGATTTTTGGAATTGAGTCATATCAACTGCATTTATGTTGGTGACTGCCGATTGCCATCAAACTGTGAAAACCAAGCAGACAATATCATTACTAAGATCACGAAGACATTTATTGCAGTTTTATTTGACACCCACGCTTTTCCTTAATGCTACAACACGATAACACTCATTACCAGAGCTACATATTATAATTCTCATTAACAGTACATTTCAAAAAATCTTCCTGTGCATTTACAGATATGTAGCAACATATAAGTTGTACTGATGTGCGTATAGTATATAAATTCGTATACGGAATATATTAGTGTGTTTTTGATAAGTACTTATTTGGAAATTGATTACGAAACGGCCAGTGTTGTTTATTGTCAAATTGGACTGTATATATGTTGTAGGTACAAATGTATTTAGCAGTTGAATTGAGTAACAGTATAATCTGCAGCATCAAAAAAAGAGACGACAACGAGAGTGTAAGTGTCATGCACAAAAGCTCCATGGCGTGTGTGGATATAAAAGTACATAGGATTGATGCCAGGGTTGGCATTTCCAGGAACTTAAGCATGTCCCGTCCAGGAAATATGGAAAAACACGGAAAAACATGGAAAAATACGGAATAACACGGATAAATACGTATTAATGGAATAAATCCACG